>MU226791.1:4466032-4482601 GCA_018584345.1 Thuja plicata
AGAAATTAATGGATATGCATTTTTGGGAGATAAATTACATGGATAAGATGTGTAGAGTGGGCATGCTAGAGAAGGTACCCAAGGGAATCAAATAGTGGAACATATAGGAAAGGGGAAAGGGGAGAACGATTCCTAATTAATTTTTCAAGAGGTTTTATATGGTATAGGAAGACATCAACAATGAAAGTGTTGGAATCAATGAATTTGAACATAAGAACAAAGCTTGACACCAAGCCCTAATGAAAAGATAATTTTACAAAAGAAAGGTTTAAATTAAATAAAAGGGGCATCCTAAATATCTTGGAGATCCTATTATTTATCTTCCCACTAAAGGATACGGTTTTTGGGGATGAACATGTCATATAGTTGGTAATTAGTTCAATTTTTCTAGGTATGGATCCAACTACAATTTTATAGTAAGTATTTAGAATTTTAATTGACCAAAGTATACTAGAATATATTCATTCTCTCCTCTAATGGGGAGCTTTATAATGTACCTTATATGATAAAGAAGCCTAGAATAAAAATATAATATTCATTTCATATGTACTGCCACATGGTTTCAAAGAGATTTATAGAGAGACCATTGGTGCTAGATTTTGTTATTAAGCATGGATTCAAGGGAAACACAAAAGTATTAAATGCTCAATTACATAGCTTGAAGTGCCTTTAATAAACCCCAATAATTTTGGTGGTAATTAAATCCCAAAGGCTATATCAATGTCATCATAAAGAGTGTATCACCAAGAGTTGACTAGAAGTAATTATTGATAATGCTGAAATCAATAATCCGTGAAAAACATATTTATCAGTAAAGATTTGGTTGTCTTTATATAGAAGAGAAGATATTTATTGATAATGCTGAAATCAATAATCTGTGAAAAACAATAAATCAATAAAAATTAAAAGCAATTGGGAACAATATAGGGATCTTCCTAAAAGATGAGGATGCAGTAGACTGTAATGACTTCTACATATACTCCAAAGTGCTTGTTAATATTCAGAAATTCTATAAGATCCCATACTATGTTGTTCTTGGATCTACAAATGGGGAATGAAGAATAAAAATAGAGGTGGAGAATGCAGATATTCAATCAGAGATAGAGAAGGACACTGAAAAAGGCAAAGGACTGGAAGTCAATAAATACATAGAATGGATAAAAAAGATAGAAAAGAAGAGAACTAGAGTCCCTACTTGGTCTATAGGATTTGAGGAAGAAATTATTGCAAGACAGGATTTAAATAAGATGAATGCACATAAAATGGTATGCAACCCAGAACTTTCTACGGATACTGGGGCACAAGTAAAAGATAATACAACTATCTTCCCTTCAACAAATATAGAAAGCCCAAAGTCCACTCAAGTGGTAAAGGAGACTCCTTTCTCTCCAATAATGAATGCTCCTAATGATGATATAAAGGAATCTCAAAATTCAGGGGGGGAAAGTGAGACGAATCTGATTGTGCTTGACTCATGGGATGAAGTTTTACACACCCCCAGAACCAATAAGCATGTGTTCATTGATAGAAGCTTTAAACCAGACTTCCCAATAGAGGGGTTTTATCTTTAATCACAGATGGGACACACTAATGAAGAGTTGGAAAATTATAATTCATTCTTTTGCAAAGATATTCATATCTCACTGATCAGAAATATGGAAAAATCAATGGAAGACATGGAAAAAAATGCAGAATAAAGCTGGAATACAGAGTCAGAATATGAAACTCAGGAGGAAGGAACAAGGGATGATAATTTAGGCTTACAAGACCAAATGGATATACTGGAGAAATGAACTATAAGTCAAACTGATGCAAAGATAAAAAAACAAGCTGTAAAGGAAAAATAACAACAAGGGCGTAAATCAACCATGGCTAGGCTTGCCATGGCTGGAAGAGCATCTGACCAATCAAAATTGCTACAGTTGGGAAGAGGATATCCCTCTTCCCAAAAGCCATGAGACTCCTATCATGGAATGTCAGAGGCTTCAATGCCCCTGAAAAAGGCGCTTGATGAAAAGATGTCTTGATCAAGCCCAACCAGATTTAGTTTTTTTACAAGAGACAAAGCTAAGTGGTGATGGTCTACAACAGTTCACAAGAAAATTTGGAAGATGGAGTGGAATATTTAATGAAGAGGATGGTGCTTCATGGGGGTTAGGAATTTTATGGAAAGGAGTAAATGTCATTTTAGTTGAGGAAGGTAATCATTGGAAATTAATAAAGGTTTTATCCTTCTAGATGAATACTTGTTTTTTTGCCTTCAATATATATGGCCCGTACAACCAAGAAATGAAACAACAGCTATGGGAAAAATTATCAGGGATTATAAGTCTATTAAATGAAAATATATTTGTGCTAGGAGGAGAATTCAATGCTATTCTATCACCATTAGAAAAATTGGGTGGGAAAGGATGAATCAGCCAAAGCCAAAAAGAATTTATAGATTTTGTGACCATAAATGAACTACAAGATGCAAGCTTCCAAAATGGAACATACACATGGACTAATAGAAGAGTGGGATTCACCAATATAGTAGAAAATGTAGATAGGTTTCTAGTGGGGGAAATTGGGTGAAAACCAAGTGGCTATGTCAAGCTGAAATTTTACCATTAACAGGATCAAATCACTTCCCAATCTGCTTACGGATACTTGAAGATGCAATTCCAGAACGGTCCCTGTTTAGATTTGAAAAAATGTGGCTTAGAGGGGAAGGTTTTATGGAAATGATTAAATTATGGTGGACAAATGCCCCAAGGCGATCTGGTAATTCTGCCTTTCTATTCTTTAAAAAACTTCAACACTTAAAAGAGAACCTTAAAGTATGGAATAAGGAAGTTTTCAAAGATATCTTCAAAGAAAAGTTCAATCTAGAAAATGAATTAGCTTCTTTGAATGAAATCACAATTCAAGGAGGAATGGACTGTAATCTCTACAATCAAGAAGTTGAGCTAAAGCAAAAATATAATGAAGTGTTAAATAGAGAAGAAATCTTCTGGAGGCAGAAATCAAGGGAGTTGTGGTTGAAAGAAGGGGATAGAAACAAAAAATTATTTCATAACTCAGTTAAGGGAAGAAGATCATTAAATAATATTTTCTCTATTAAAGATGGCCAAGGAAATATAGTTGAGGATCAAGAAAAAACCAATAAAGCGGTAATAGACTATTTCTCATCAATCTTTGCTAAGAAGACAGGGATGGTGGAAGTGGATGACAACCTCATAGAAGTACTACCACAAATTGTCACAAAGGAGAAGAACAACATGCTTACGAAGGTCATCAATGAAGTAGAAGTGAAAAAGGCTCTATTCAGTTTGGGTAGTGATAAAGCCCTGGGACCGGATGGATTTCCAGCACTATTTTTTCAAAAAGCATGGAATATACTTGGAAAGGAATTATGTGGGGTGGTAGGGGAGTCAAGAAGAGGGGGTTTCATTTTCAAATATTTTAATAATTCCTTTCTAACACTGATCCCTAAGAAGGGAAAGAAACAATCCTTTTCCAAATTTTGACCGATAGCTTTGTGCATGTGCAACACTGTCTACAAGGTAATAGCTAACCGGTTGAAATCAGTGCTTCCTTTACTTATCTCAGAAGAAAAAAGTGGATTTGCCATGAGAAGATCAATATATTAAGGAATTATAGTTGTGCATGAGGAAATACATTCTATCAAATTGGGAAATAATTTAGGTATGATGATCAAACTAGACATCCAAAAAGCATATGATAATGTGAATAGAGCTTTCTTAATAAAGGTGCTCCGCAAATTTGGGTTAGATTATAGATGGTGTGACTGGGTTCTAAGCTCTATCTCTACTACAAACCTTTCAATACTGATCAATGAAATTCCTCAAAGTTTCTTTGACACCACTACTGGAATAAGGCAAGGTGATCCTCTTTCACCCTTTCTTTTTATAATTCTAGCTGAAGCATTAGGCAGAACAATCAAACAAGTAGGGGGTCAGGGAGATTGGAAAGGGTTAAATATTGCAAGAGGTTTATGACCAGTCACTCATTTATAATTTGTAGATGATACATATCTCATGGGGGAAGCATCTGAACAGGAGGCTAGGGTTATAAAGGCCACCTTAGACTTATATAGTGCAGCCTCTGGGCAATTTATTAATTGGGACAAATCTAAAGTTTTTTTCTTCAACTCATCTATCCCTACTCAGCAACATGTGCTTCGATTATTAGGAATGAAGGCAAGTGTTCTTCCTAATAAATATCTAGGAATTCCACTCTTTGAAGGGGCTTCCAAAGAAAATTTATTGAAGGAATTGGTGGACAGCTGTGTAAAATGAATGGATAGTTGGAAAGGGAAATGGCTAAATTATGCAGGCCGCATTTTGATGTTACAATCAGTTATCTTAGCAATTCTAATATTTTCAATGAGTTGTTTAAAGATCCCCATTAAAGTATTAAAATACATTGAACAATGGATGAGGAATTTATTCTGGAACGGAGGACATGAGGAAGAAAAAATACCATTAGTTGCATGGGAATCAATATGTAAGTCTCGTAAGAATGGGGGTGCTGGAATTAGAAGGTGACAACTAATTAATAAAGCCCTGGGAGCCAAACTAGTATGGGAAATGTATACGAAACCCTCTCAGCTCTGGGTAATAATCCTCAAAGAAAAATATTTGGACACCACGGAGGACACTAGAATTATTACTATTCAGAACCCTATAAGAGGATCAACAATTTGGAACTTCATCTTGGAATGTAGGCCACTGATTTGTGACCAAATTTCATGGCAGCTTGGTTATGTTGGAAATGAGATGAGTAAATGGGTGGGGAGGGGTGAATCAGTTACTACAAAACAAATCCAAGTCCCTTAGGTGTCTTAAACAATATATCACTGTCACTTGGTCAATTCAGATATTCTGTTGTAACTTGGAGAACCAATCAATCTTAAGATATATAAAGTAATTATCCTTTTAGAGATTATGTGTAGGAACATAAAAATAAAGTAAATAGCATGAACACAGATAACACCAAGATTTAACATGGAAACCCAATATGGGAAAAACCACCAATTGCAACTAGTTACTATTCTTCACTCTTCTGAAGTGAGTCTTGTTAGGAGCCAACCCTGTTAAAGGTTACAATAACACACTGTTAGGTGTGACCCTATTAGGATTTAATCTCCCTATAAGGAGTGGCCTTGTTAGAGGTCTTTAAACACTTCAATATAGAAATGTCACCTTGTGAGAGGATTTACAAAAGGCTGTTAAGTCTACTCTCTTAAGAGATTTGAATCAGTATTACAATTGTTAGAGAGTAACAATGGATTGACCTGATTGTACATACAACTGTCTTTGCTGATTTATATCTTTCTCTGTTTGTAAAATGGATCCTCACTGATCAAATGTTCTATTGTAGCTCTGTTCGGATGATCTGTCCTTAATCAGGATCCCATTTGATTTCGCTTTTTCTCTTCATATCTCGTTCATTCACTGATTGAACTACTTCTCTTTCACACTTTTCAATCCAAACTTGACCTTATATATATATATATATATATAGTTCTTGTCAAGTCGGCCTCTATAACCTTCCAAATGAATAATAAAACTCAAATATTTCAGCCTCATATGCCCAATTAAACATAAACGTAATCATCTGTTAGTCAAATGACACTAACTATTTAACTCGGTCAACACATAAATTCTTCAACACCCGACCAACACTATAATGCCTGAGTGAACTCGGTAAGAACTGAATTTCTTCAATACCCGACTGAGCTCGGAGAACACTGAGATTCACTTGGCATACACTAATTGCGCTCGATTTGTAAGTAGACATTTGTGTAACATCACTACATAAGTGAATATACATGTGTAACACCACTGACAATACACATTTGAATAATTGTCATCAACAATCTCCCTCTTTGGCATTGATGGCAACACAGCATGTCATAATACAAAGAATTATAGAGAAAAAGTAAGATGAATCAGTTTTATTAATGTCCTTAGCTTAATTCTGATTCACATCCACAAAAATCCTTCTATCAACAATAACTGAGATACAAAAATCCCCCTCTTACATCTGTCTCTATCTCTGATAAAATTCTCCCTCTATCACCAATCTCTCCATTAGTGATCTCTCCCTCTATAATCTTTATGACATTAGTAATCTCTCCCTCTTTCACAACCAATGCCAAAGACACTAATTGACATATCAATTAAGTTGTGATGTACCTGAATGTACTGATCCATATGCAATGAGCTCTGACAATCTACATCAACAAGTTTAATCTGTTCAATAGCTCAGTTGATGCATCACTAAACTATTCTTCAGTGAGCCTCAATTAGGGGAATCAACCCTAGCTTTCCTCTGAGATATTGGAATGCATCCTTAGGTAAAGGATTGGTGAATATGACTGCAACTTGTTCTTTAGTATTCACATATTCCAACCTTACTTCCTTTTTCTGAGCCAATTCTTTCAAGAAATGATAATTTATTACAATATGTTTGGTCTTGGTATGCATTACTGGGTTCTTTGAAATATTAATAGCACTAGTGTTGTCACAATAAATAATAGCTGGTTCTTTGATTTCTACCTTCATACCTGACAATAATTGTTTGAACCATATGCAATTTGAACTATTGAATGCTGTAGCAACATACTCTGCTTCTGCTGTAGACTGAGAAATGTAGTTTTGTTTCTTACTAGTCTAGGAGACTAACCTCTTTCCAAGAAAGAATGATCCACCACTTGTGTTTTTCCTATCATCAACACTTCCTGCCCAATCAGCATCAGTAAAAGTTCCCAAGTCAAATTTTCCTCCTTTCTTATACCATAATCCATAATCTTCAGTAACTTTAAGGTATCTCATAATCCTTTTGATAGCCATCAAATGATTTTCTTTAGGATTAGCTGAAAAACTTGCAACAATACCAACTGCTAATGTGATATCAGGTCTGGTGTGAACAACATATTTTAGTTTACCAATCATGGACCTGTAGGTAGTCTGATTTACCTCCCTTGAATCATCATCCTTAGATAACTTATGTCTAGTAGACATAGGTGTCCCAACTGGTCTAGAATCTTCCATTCCAAATTTCTTTAGTATCTCTTTGATGTATTTTGACTGAGTAATGTAGATAGCACCCTTCATTTGACAAACTTGTAAACCAAAAAATAATTTGATTTCACCAAACATAGACATCTCAAATTCCTTACTCATAGATATAGACAATGCTTCGCATAAATCATCATATCTAGTAAATAATATATCATCAACAAATATCTCTGCTAATAGTATCTTGTCTTTAGTGCCTTCTTTGATGTACAAGATACTATTATCATTAGTTCTCTGAAATCCAATACTTACTAGATAACCATACAGTCTTTCATACCAGGCTCTTGGACCTTGTTTTAGTCCATACAAGGCTTTGTGTAGTTTGTAGACCATATTCCTCTTATTAGGATCTACAAAGCCTTCAGGTTGCTCAATATAGACTTCTTCTTCTAGGATTCCATTCAAGAATGTAGCCTTTACATCCATTTGATATACCTTGTATCCTTTGAGTGCAACATATGCCAGAAGAGTTCTGACTCCTTCAAGTCTTGCAACAGGAGAAAAAGTTTCTGCATAATCAATACCCTCTTCTTGAGAATATCCTTTACATACTAATCTGGCTTTATTTCTAGAAACTTCACCTTTTTCATTCATCTTGTTTCTAAAAACCCACGTAGTACCAATTACATTCTTGTCTTTTGGTCTAGGTACAAGAGTCCAGGTCTTGTTCTTTTCTATCTGTTCAATTTCTTCATTCATTGCTTCTATCCAATTTTCATCATTCAATGCATCATTGATAGATCTAGATTCAATTTCACTAAGAAAACATGTACTTTAATTTTTTTCCTTGTCATTATACCTTCTGTCTGATCTCCAATTATTTAATCAGGTGCATGATGCCTTCTGACATATTTTGCAAGTACAAGATCCTTCCTTCTTGATTCTGGGCTTGCACCACTATGTTCACCATGCTCAAATATTCTATCTTGTTCTTCTGTCTGATGCTCAGGTTCCACTGTCTGAGACTCAGGTGTCATTTTTTGTGACTCAGGTTCTACTATCTAAGACTCGGTTCTCTCTATCTATGATTCGGTTTGCTTTGCTAGCAGCTCAGGTTGCACAGTTTGTAACACAGTTTGTATTGATGAATTCAATGATTGACAAGATTGCTGTCTAATTACCATTGCTTGTGTCTTAAGTATAGTATCAAGTTCATAGTACACAAATTTTCTATAGTCCTCAGGCTCTTTACTACTTTGTTCTTCACATCTTTCAGCAAACTCATCAATCTTTACATGTACACTCTCTATGAATTTATGAGTGACAAGATTCAAACATTTATATGCTTTGCTTTTACAAGAGTAGCCTAGGAATATGCCTTCATCTCCTTTTACATCAAATTTTCCATTTCTTGCTTCTTTTAAAATGTAACATCTACTTCTAAATACTTTGAAATAATGAACATTAGGCTTATAGCCATACCATAATTAAACAGGTGTCTTCTCAGTACCTTTCTTTAGTTGAACTGTGTTCAAGGTGTGAATTGTAGTGTTGATGGCTTCCTTCCAGTATTTAGTAGAAACATTCTTTTCAATCATTAAGTGATGCAAGGAGGGAAAGAGATGGGGCCAAGGGCACTCCAAACTACCAAGCCACCTTGTAGAACCAATGCGAAAGCCAAACACCATAGTGAGAGAAGAAAACATAGAAAGATCCCTTATATTAACTTGATCAAACTCATTACATGCTGGGTTGTAAGGCCTTCCCAGTTTTGGCCATATATTTAATGAATTATAATAAGATCTTCATACAACAGAGATCACAGACCTTTGATCTCAATATATAAACATTTTCTTTCTTGCTCTAAGATTGATATCCTAAACTAAGAACATACAAAATAATATATGTCAGAATCCACCAAAGAGGTTGACGCTCAAATTCATAAGTAAGACCCAAATTTTGGTCCACACAGATACCAATGAGAGATCCAAAATCAATTCAGCAATGGAAATTAATTGAAGAAGTTGGCCATCAGATCAAACTCCAAAAATGAACATCTCAGGCAAAGGTTGACTGAGCAACAGAGAGCCTCGGGCAAAGAAGAACCTGAGCAGCAGGAACAAAACCCGAGCGACAGAAGAAATTCAAGCATGCACGAGCAAATAAACTGAGCAACAGAAAAAAGCATGCTAAAGAGAAGGAACCGAGAAATAGAAACAAGCATGCCCAAGTGATAGAATTTTGAGCAACAAAGACTAACTTGAAACAAGCATTACCAAGCAGCAGAGCTCGAGCAATAGAGTATTACCCTAGTAGCCACCAAACATACTAAAGAACAAAAAAAACATATTTTTGGTTGTGCAGGATTGCCAATGACCCAAGATTCTCCTGCATCAGACACCTAGGGTTACAAGAAATGATTCCCTGAATAATGTATCAGGTCCAACTTGAAATGACTCTAACTTAGATTGAGAAATCCAAGATGAGTCCTCAATCGGTTTGTTCTTCCACTTCACCAGATACTCCATGTATTTTTTCCCTCTTGTGCTTCTGCCAATTCTTTGTTTCAGAATATTTTCAACTTCCTCCATTTGCTTCTTAGGATAATCATTTGGTATAGTCACTTCTTCATCAGGTTCATGATATTCATATAAGTTTGAAATATTGAATATAGGTGATATATCCATGTCATTGGGTAATTAAACTTTGTAAGCATTTCCACTGTCAAATATTCTTAGTATCTTGCAAGGACCAAATTTCTTCATCTTCAGTTTACCATAAGTTCTAGCAGGAAATATTCCTTTCTTCAGATGAACCACAACAACATCACCAACTTCAAATGTTTTATGTCTTCTAGATCTGTTTGAACTGTCCTTGTACTTCTGATTACTCTTTTACAACTTCTGTTTTACATCTTCATGCACTGTCTTCATAAATCCTGCAGATTCTCTTGCTTCATCACTTCTTTTCTCTTATCCAACAATATCTCTCAAATATGATATACCTCTCAGTTGTGTGCCATAAACAATCTCAAATGGTGTCTTTCTAGTACTTCTATTCACTAAACTGTTGTATGCTCATCCTGCTTGTGCCAACATCAAATCCCAATTGCTTGGTGTGTCTCTAACTAAGAATCTCAACATATTACCCAAACTTTGGTTTATAGCCTCTGTTTGTCCATTAGTCTATGGATGAAATGTAGAACTAAACTTTAACTCAGTATTCAACTTCTTCCAAAGTGTTCTCCAAAAATAAATTACAGACTTACTTTCTTAGGCAGAGATGATACTCCTCGGTAATCCATGCAATTTGACAATTTCCTTAAAGAAAAGATCTGCTATATGTACTGCATCTGATGTTTTCTTACATGGTATGAAATGTGTCATCTTAGAGAATCTATCCACAACAACAAATATGGAATCATTACCTCTTGTTGTCCTAGGTAGGCCAAGAAAAAAATCCATGCTGATATCACTCCGAGGTTTCGCAGGTTCAGTAATAGGTGTATAAAAACCAGTATTCTAACTCACTCCTTTTGAAACTTTAGAAACTCCACATCTTTTCAAAAATTTCTGAACATCCTTATACAACTGAGGCCAAAAATACCTCTCCTTCAGCAAACTCAATTTTTTATCAATGCCAAAGTGTCCACCCAATCCACTACTATGTTTCTCCTTTATCAAATTAGTTCTATTGATCCTCTCGGTATACACAATTGAATACCTTTGAACAACATATCTTCCTGAATGAAATAGTCTTCATACTTACTTGATTGATTTGAATTAGGTTCTCTACACACTCTCCACTACTCTGAAAAATTAGGATCACTTTCATACAAATGCTTCATGTCATCAAATCCAAGAACTTCAATTCTCATTTCAATCAATAATGACCTTCTTCTACTCAATGTATCAACAACTATGTTAGAAACTCCACTCTTATGCTTAGTCACAAATGTAAAGCTCTGCAAATACTCTACCCATTTCATATGTCTCTGATTCAACTTATTTTGACTACCCAAATATTGTAAAGCCTTATGATCAGTATACAATACAAATTCATTTGGCATTAAATAATTTCTCCACTTCTTCATAGCTTGCACAATAGCATAGAACCCCTGATCATAGACATAATATTTCCTTTTTGCATCATTCAACTTTTCACTAAAGGAAGCAACAAGTTTACCTTCTTGAGTCAATACAACACCAATTGCACTTCCACTTGCATCACATTCAACCTGAAATACCTTATTGAAATCAGGTAAGGCTAACGCATGTAATTCAACAACCTTTAGCTTCAAAGCTTCAAAAATTTTATCATCTCCATGTGTCCATTTGAATTATCTTTTGTCTCCTCTCATTGTTTCGGTCGAACTGGAATTTATGATAAAATTACTGTAAAAACTTGCCAATACATGAAATAATCTTACCTCAGTGACATTCTCAGGTTTAGGCCAATTCAGTATAGCTTCAACTTTCTCCGGATCCATCTTCAAACCATCAGCTAAAATCACAAATCCAGAATACACAAGCTCTTCTTTCATGAAGGAACACTTCTTCAAATTTATCAGTAACTTTTCCTCTTTTAGTCTTCGCAACACTTGCCTCATATGCATCAAATGCTCTTCCCTAGTCTTACTGAATATCAAAATATCATCCAAATATACAATCACACACTTAGGAATTTCTTCAAAAATTCATTCATTAACCTCATAAAAGTACTTGGTGCATTAGTTAAACCAAAAGGCATAATCAACCACTCATACAAACCTTCCTTTGTCTTGAAAGCAGTCTTCCATTCATCACCTTCTCTAATTCTGATACGATGATATCCACTTTTCAAATCAACTTTTGTAAAATATCTTTCTCCACTCAAACAAGCTATTATGTCATCCATTATCGGTATAGGAAACCTATACTTCACTGTAATTTTGTTGATTGCTCTGAAATCAATGCACATTCTCCATTCTCCATTCTTCTTAGGTGCCAATACAGAAGGTGCTGCACATGGACTCAAACTTTCTCGGATCAGACCTTTGTTCAACAATTCATGAACTTGTCGGTTAAGCTCTTCATTCTCGGTCGGTGCTAACCTATGTGGTTCTTTGTTCGGTAAACTAGCTCTAGGAATCAGATCCATACAGTGATTGATATCTCTCATTGGTGGAAAACCATCAGGTACATGATCTAAAATTATCTCCTTGTACTCAGTGAGAAACTTTCCAACTTCTGCAGGAATGTCATCTTCTGTGTTCTTACTTGGTTTGTTAGGAATCAAAGCATAACAGATATCATCTCTTTTCAAATCTTTTACAAACTGTCTACCTTCCATTAGACAAAATTTCACAGATGTACATACCTCATCAACAGATTCTTCAACCAAAGGTTACAAACTTTACTTCTTACCATCAACCCAAATAGAATATCTATTTAGCCTCCCATCATGTATAGCATGTCTATCATATTGCCAAGGTCTTCCCAACAAAATATGACAACAAGCCATAGGCATAATATCACACAACACCTTACCATAGTATTTTCCAATTTTAATATTCAAAAGAAATTGTTCACTCACAATTAATGTATGCTCATCCTTGATCCATGAGATCTAATAGGGATTTAGATGCTTCATCCTTTCCAACTACAAATTTGCAACCAATTCCTTAGATTCCAGATTCTCTAAGCTTCCACTGTCAATAATCACCTTCCAAACTTTGTCTACAACTGTACATCTGGTCTTGAACAAACTTTTCCTATTTGGATCTTGCTTATCCTTCTCACTCCATAGTATTCTTCTAATCATGAGATTACTTTTAGGTTCATTGGATGGTTCCTCTTGCACTAAAGCATTTCTGCTACTGCTACCACCTTTCTTGTTTGCATGTGTACATTAAAAGGATTTATATCCTTCTTCACCACAGTTGTAACAAGTTACTTGGAACCCTTTTCTACTGTATCCACCTCTAGATTAATTACCTCTTCCTTGGTATGAATTTCCACATTTCCATTCAGTCTTTCCTTTGTCTTGAGATGTGTTTGAAATTGACTTGTCTAGTTCAGATCTTCTATTCTCACCATGACATCTACCTCTTCCTCTAGGGAATCTACCACCTCTTCCTCTTTGTCTTGGTTCATATCTTCTATTCAACTTTTCTTCAGCTTTTAGGGCAAATTGATATGCCTCCTCAATGCTTTCCTTCTTGACCAAACTGATCTCATCTTGTATGGAAATCCTCAAGCCATTCATATATCTTGTTGTTCTCTCCACCTCATCTTTAACATGTCCAGATCTGATGTCCAATCTATAGAATTCCTCAGTGTAGTCTTTCACAGATTTATTCTTCTTCTTCAAGCTTTGCATTCTCCTAATCAGGTTAATCTGATAATCACAAGGTATAAACTTGCCTTTCAATTTTTTCACCATCTTATCCCATACCTTGAATTTGTCTTTACCTTTCTTCTTTCGATCCAATTGCAGATGTTCCTACCATAAGGATGCATGACCTTTCAATTTTGTGCTTGCAATATTCACCTTCTTATCCTCTACTACATTCTCATATTCAAAGTACTTTTCCATCTCTGTTATCTAGTCAATCAATTCATCAGAATCCAATTTTCCACTGTACTCAAGAGGATTGAACTGAGGTGTGGATTTCAAACTTTTCAAGGCTCTCATGAATCGATCTTCTTCCCGACTCATCACATGTGTAAGTGCAGCTTCACCTTGAACCTCTTTAATTTCATCATCACTAACATCATCAAGATGTCTTCCTCTGCATTGGGCTGTCTCAACAGATTCTAATCTAGCATCCATCTGTCTAAGCATATTAGCTAGACCTAGATTTGCATTTCCTCTCCCATGAACCATCTTGAATCCCTCTGCAATTGCAGGTCAGATTGCAATCTTCTACCCCACAACAATACCAACTAGGGTTAGGGTTTACAAGAAGGAACTTAGATCTCACCAATGCTCTGATACCACCTGACGCAAGGAGGGACATAGATGGGGCCAAAGGCATTCCCAACTACCAAGCCACCTTGCAGAACCAATGCGGAAGCCAAACAACATAGTGAGAGAAGAAAACATAGAAATATCCCTTATATTAAGTTGATCAAACTCATTACATACTGGGCTGTAAGGCCTTCCCAGTTTCAGCCATATATTTAATGAATTACAATAAGATCTTCATACAATATTAGAGATCACAGACCTTTGATCTCAATATCTAAACATTTTTCTTTCTTGCTCTAAGATTGATATCCCAAACTAAGAACATACAAAATAATATATATCAGAGTCCACCAAAGAGGTCAGTGCTCAAATTCATAAGACCCAGATTTAGGTCCACACAAATCCTAATGAGAGATCCCAAATCAATTCAACAACGAAAATTAAATGAAGAAGTTGGCCATCACATCAAACTCAAAAAATGAACATCTTGGGCAAAGGTTGACCGAGCAACAAAGAGCCTCAAGTAGAGAAGAACTTGAGCAATAGGAAAAAAACCCAAGTGACAGAAGAAATCCAAGCATGCCCGAGAGAATAAATCGAGCAACATAAAAAAGCATGCTCGAGAGAAGAAACTAAGCAACAGAAACAAGCATGCCCAAGTGAAAGAGACTAACCCGAAACAAGCATTACCAAGCAGCAGAGCCCGAGCAATAGAGTATTACCCGAGTAGCCTCTAAACATACTAAAGAAAGAAAAAAAAATATTTATGGTTATGCAGGATTTCCAATGACCCAAGATGCTCCTGCATCATTAAGGTTCTTGCACAATTCATGATGGATCTATTTCTTCTTTCTTCTATTCCATTTTGCTGTGGTTCCCCAGGGGTAGATACTTGTCTCTTGATTCCTCTTTCATTGCAAAATTCATTGAATTCATTAGAAATTAATTCACCTCCTCTATCAGATCTTAGGCACTTTAGTTTCTTTCCTATTTCCTTTTCAACTCTGGCAAGGTACCATTTGAATTTCTGAAAAGCTTTTGATTTTTCTCTGAGAAACATAAACAATCATCATTATGGAATGATCATCAACAAATAGAATGAAATACTTCTCTCCAGTGTAACTTTTTGTCCCAATTGGTCCACAGAGATCAGTAAGTACTAATTCCAATACTTCTTCAGTATTATAGTTCTTGCTCTTGAAACTAGATTTGCTCATTTTCCCAATTTGACATTGTTTACATGTTGCCAATTCAGGTTTATTTAAAATAGAAATACCTCTTACTCTTCTGTTCTTTCTTATGTTAACCAGGTTATCAAATTTCAAATGACACAACCTTTTATGCCATAACCAACTTTCTTCTACTTGTGCAAAAAAACATGAACGTTCATTGAGATCAAGATAAAATAGATTACCTTTTGTTTGCTTGCCAGTTCCGACTAGGTTTCCTTTACCATCCATGAGCTTGGCCTTACCATTTATGAATTCTACCTTGAGACCAATGTTATTCAGTTGTGCCACACTTAGTATATTTCTCCTTAGTACTTCCACCCAATAAGCATTATCACATTAAATTCCTTGAATTAGAGCTATACAACCTTTACCCTTCACATAGAAAGGTTCATTATTTCCAAAAATGTCACTCCCACCATCATAGTGCTCAAGGGTTTGAATTTTTTTTTAATCACCAGTCATGTGGTGAGAACAACTACTATCAATTATCCATGTGTCATTTTTTCTAATATGAGAGAACAATGCAGTATTTTCATCATCTTCATTATTTGACTCATCCTTAATGGCAATGCAAACCATTTCATCTTCATCTTCATCACTATCAGAATCTTTAGCAATATAACAAGATTTCTTACCTTTGTCCTTGTATTTTTTGTAACTGTTGAAATCTTTCTTGCCTTTATATATGTTGAACTTTATCTCATCTTTATCATCTTTGTTAGGACACTTAGCGGCAATGTGACCAACCTCATTACATGAAAAGAAAATCCATGGCATTCTTCCTTTGTATTTACCTTTTCCTTTGGCACCTCTCTTTGCAAGTAGTGCTTCAATGATTTCCATATCTTCATCATCAGATTCATCACCAGTGTCACTGTCAGTCTGTTTACTTTTAGAGTATCTATCCTTCTTTCCAAGGTTTAGTTTAGCTTTGAATGCATACTCAAGATTGCTAGTGTTAGGAGAATAATTGTCAAAATTGTCCAACTCAAATGATGATAGCCTTCCAATCAATGCATCTAGAGATATATCATTACTGCACCTTATCTCTTGAATAGCTGAAACTCTAATTGCATAGATAGGAAGTAAAGTTCTGATGAAGGGCGCTCTCCTTAATACCATAAACTCATAACAGAAGTAGAGAAGCAACAACAATTTGCAAGAACAGAAAAATGGACTTCTTATTATCTCCACAAATGCGGAATTACAAACTTTCAGAATTACAATATGCAAAGCCACATGGGAATTTCCCTTACAATATTCTGTAGGACAAAGCCTCGAATTATTACCCAGATCTACCCAGAACTGTCCCGAACTGCCTAAAACAACACTACGGGCCTTCTTTATATAGGCAATTT
>MU226792.1:10617-21149 GCA_018584345.1 Thuja plicata
ATGACCAAATTGGTCATTTATTTAGTCATTTTAGTTGTGATTTTACCTGATGACCAAATTGGTCACTTAGTCATTTATTTTCTAAATATGATCAGTTTTGGTCATGTGACTAAAACTTTTAGTCACGTGACTAAAATTTTTAGTCACTTAGTCATATATTTGCCAAATTCTACTAGAATTAACTCATCAAGTGGACACAAGTTTATTATCACTGCTACTGATTACTTCACTAAATGGGTAGAAGCTGTCCCACTTTCTGTTGCCTCGGGAAAGATAGTCTCTCTATTCATTCTGAACGACATCATCTACTAATATGGAGTGCCTTCTGAGATTATCACTGACAACGGAGGCCAATGCAAAAATAAGGACCTCAAACAACTCTGCAAGAAATTCAAGATTAAACAACATTGGTCCTCCATTTACTTCCCGCAAGGAAATGGTCAAGCTGAGGCCTCAAACAAAACCATTCTTAAAATCCTACATAGAATAGTCTATAAGAATGGTAAAGATTGGCACTTACAGATAAATCCAGCTTTGTGGGCCTATAGAATGAGTATTCATACTCCTATTGGGGCTACTCCTTTTTCCCTTGCATATGGCATTGAAGCAGTGTTACCTTTGGAGGTTGAGATTCCTTCACTTAGAGTTTCCCTCAAAGGTCTAGTTACATATGAAGACTACCGTGCCATGAGACTTCAAGAGTTAGAACTTCTAGATGAAAAATGTCAAGCATAATTTGACCATATGAGGGTTTATCAAAGGCGCATGTCCAAAGCCTTCAACAAAAAGGTTCGTCTTAGAGAATTCAAAGTGGGAGATCTTATCCTACTTGAAAATCCTAAGAATCATCAACATAGAGATCAAAAGGGCAAATTTGAACCTAATTGGCTTGGACCTTACATCATTACGACAAATTTTGGGTCAGGTGCTTATTTACTATCTACATCAGAGGGAGAGAAGCTCCCTAATCCTATCAATGTCTTGCACCTGAAGAAGTTCTATCCATGATTCCCATTCTATTTGGGGGCATCCTTTGTAAATACTTATTGATCCTGAATAAATCCAAAAAAATGATATATTGTCAAAAATTTTAAAAATCAGAAAATGTCTTGAAAAAATGATCATCTTAGTGAAAACCTAGCAATAGGTGCTTTGATATATCTTCAAAAAATTATATATCTTTCATCTTACATCAAGAACCTTATCTTTAGTTTGATTTGATCAAATTTATCAATTTGTTATTTCTCCTCTATCTCATTTCGATTTCGATCACGAGGGGGGAGTACCTATCAAACTTTAATCATTGATTTAGCTTTATCAATCCTATCAAGTGCTCTGCTTGGGGAAACCTTGCTTGAGATTCTTATCTTGGACATGTCAATTACCTATTTATAGGGGTGTTGACCTTGTATTTTTCAATCAGCATATCTTTGTCATGATGTATTCCTGTTCATCGATCACACGTCTGGGTTGTTTTGTGATCCCAAATCGATCTCACACTTCAACTACATTCTTTGACTACATATGTTCCCATAAAGATCACACATTAGTCAAAGAGGGGCAAATGTATGCACCCTAAAATGGTCGCCTAGACTATGGGCCCCCATTCTTTAATTTATCAAATGACAGAATCAATTTATCGAATTTGTGAATCAATGCTTTGCAACATTTTAATTCAAATAAATTTTCTTGATCAAATCATAATTAATTCAATTATTTCAATATTTCCTAAGATTTGATCATTTCATCAATTATCTTATTTAATTAAAATCTCTTTTTAATTAAATAATCTTATCTTATTTAATTAAAATCTCTCTTAATTAAATAATGTTATCTTATTTAATTAAAATCTCCCTTTTAATTAAATAAAATAATCTTATTTAATTAAAAAAAATCCCTCTTTAAATTAAATAAATAAAACCCCCACTTAAATCCCTCTTTGTGTTGAAAAAAAGGAAATAAATTAAATAAATAAAAATAAAAAATCATTTTTCCTCTACACTTTCCTAAGTGGTCGGCTTTTTGCCTCTTAATCATAGCCTTTGATTTTCCCTTCTGAAGATATGAGCACATGGATCAACCAAAATTTAATCTCCACCATTGCTCATTTCTTTTTACCTCTTAATATCTACCGTCCATTGCTCTTTAAAAGGAAACCTCTCCTTCTCATTTGGATATGCATTTTTATGTTATTGTTATGTTGTAGGTTTGGAGAGAAATTTTGGAGGAGAGTTTGAGCATTTGAGCTTGAACCATGCAACTTGTTCTTCTTGTCTTCTTCTCTCATGCATTCATGGCAAACCATTTAGAGTAGATTCATGTTAATTTAGATTCATATTTCCTTTCAATAGATTAATCTTGCATATTTCCTTCATAGATTAATTTCTATATTTCCTTTCATGCATTGTTATCATATAGATTAGTTTCATTCTCATTTGCAATTCATATTTGATGATCACGGAGACTAGCATTCTTGCTCTTCCTGTTTGAATCTCTCATTTCATGGTGTACTTGCATGGGCATAACAAGGTCTAAACTGAGGGCCTACATCACAAACCCTTGCACTCCATGAATAGGGAGCTATGAGTCACCATTTGAGACCTCATTCTTGAGAAATCTTGGATATAATGAATCATAGAAGTGTGTCACATTTTCAGCACACAATGACATAGATTGTTCACTTGACTATGAACATCTTTCAGATCTTGTACAGCCAGGACATGTTTTTGTATTGGTTGCACCACAAGGGAATGATGAGAGATCAGATTACTGGTTAACATGTTGTGTACAAGGAAAGAAAAAAATTGCACAACTGATGACAGATGATGGTATGTTCACATATCCAAAAAGTTCACATGTTGTTGTGGGAACATAATTGCGCACATATGTGAATAGAAATAATGGCATGCCTGCATTTGAAGACTATGAGAAGCACAAAACCATTCTCATTTATTCACACCTTGTTATAGCAGCCAATGTTAAGTTGTTGAAACATTAAGGAAAACCAAATACAAAATAATTTTGGACTATTAATACTATTGATCATGAAGCAATATTGAATACCCTCAAGTAGAGAGATGACCCTTCAGACACACTTCAGTAGGTAAATGCAAGTCACTACAAGGTTTTCCATGTTCATTATGCTTACGTTCAATACATTAATTGCAGTTTTCTTCTCCATTTGTTTGAGCCAATAAAATTGGTTTTGTATGTGGATTGTAATTAGTGCAATTGGATACATATATGATAGATATAGAAGATTGACGTGTGCATTTTATTAGCCCATAAAAAATGACGGTAAACTTCACTATGCATTGACTACTCATGTTCTCTGGTTTGTTTAGTTACTTATACATTCATAATCTTTTTGACAACCTATAAACTTCTTTTTTTCTCTATTAAAATTTTCTTGTGCCTTTTGAATGCAGGGAATGAATGTAGATGTCATCGAGTACCATTTGTTAAACTTATAAAATTTAGGAGCGGAAATGACACACTTATTTTTTATATATAGTTGTGTATCTAAGATTTTGAGTAATTTTGTATCTCGAACTTTTGATAACATTGATATATTTATTCATAATATGGTTGTATCAATGATATACAACATATTTGTATGAAAGGTGGTGTGTATAGTCAAGCTTTCTATAATGATGAAATACATGCAAGAATGCAAATATTTGACTTGGTTAAAACAAATTATGGTATGAGATATAAAAATTCATATGTGAAGATTCAAATTGTTGAGGGCAAGTTTAGACCCTTTTAATTTTTTTAGATAAAAGATGTGTGGCTCATAATAGAACAAAATTAAGCACATAAAAATGAAATAATAAATTATCTTATATAATTCTACTTCTCAACAATATAAGATGTCTTATAAATTCTTGTACAAAAAATTATAAGGCTTTGTTGAATGTGTTCAAAGTAGTAAATTATTTGATTTATGTTGTGGTTTGTTTGTGCAAATGTGGGATCAATAACTCACCTATGAATCCTACATAGTATCGAAACAATGTAGTACTAAGTGGCTCAAGAGGGATTACAAGTTGGGTTAAGGGTTGTGGGATTTGTGACATAGTAGAGTGGGTATTAGAGTATAATATCAGTTGTTGTCTTTGTAATGGAATAGATGGATATATAAAATAATTATGTTATGTGATCTTTAATGGTATCCAAGAAATTTGGTTCATGGTTTTGCATGCTAGATTCTTGATGTATATGGAAAATATATATAGTTGGTTGAGAAGTTTGGGATGTTATAAAATGTGCATGCGTGGTTTTGAGGCCATAAAATAATTGGATTTTAGTAGAGTGTTGATTGGCTTAATCATGATTAGTTTCACAATTCAAATTTAAAACATACCACTAACAATCATTGAAATGGAATTGGTGGAGTACCTTGAGGGTATTATAGGTAAGGGCAACGTTTACGCCAGTGAGATTAAGATAGACATAATGAATAGGAGGTCCAGAGGATTTGGTAAGGTATAATTCAAGAGCATCAAGAACCATTTGTCATGGGGCAAAACCATCAGCTCCATCAGCTCTAGTTGGCCTAGTAAATGCTAGGGGAGACCTTTTTCGCTCACGTAGCATCAAGAACATTCTGGCACATGTCGAACCAAAGTGTTCCCAAGGTGCACTAAGCAAAATTGGGAAGCAATTTTTGGAGATCGATATCTCTGACCTCATGAGAGATATCAGAGATCTATGAAGTACACAAGGATCATCTTTGGAAGGCCTACAAGTACATAGATTAGTTATGGGATATTCCACTTGGATTTCATTTGGCGACCCAATCTCGGTTGGTGAAAAAAGTTGCATTATTCCTCAGTTGAAAGTTGCTCAATGGTGCAACTTTCAAACGGTTCATCATGGGACCAAACCATCAGCTTCGCCGGCTCTATTTGGCCAGGTAAATGCTAGGGGAGACCATTTTTGGCTCGTGTAGAATCAAGAACATTTTAGCGCATGTTAGTCTGAAGTGTTCCCAAGCTGGTGCACTGAGTGAAATTGTGCAGCAATTTTTGGAGAGTGATATCTCAAACCTCGTGAGAGATATCAAAGACCCATGAAGTGCATAAGGACCATCTTGGGAAGGCCTAAAAGCACTTAGATTAGTTCTATTATATTCCACTTGGATTCCATTTGGCAACCTTATCTCGGTTGGTGAAAAAAGTTTCTCCATGGTGCAAATTTCAAACTGTTCATCCTGGGACCAAACCATCAGCCCCATCGACTCTAGTTGGCCAGGTAAATGCTAGGGGAGACCTTTTTTTTTCTCACGTAGCATCAAGAACATTTTGTCTCATGTCAGACTGAAGTGTTCCCAAGGTGCACTAAGAGAAATTGGGCATAAATTTTTGGAGACTGATATCTCAGACCTCGTGAGAGATATCAAAGATTTGTGAAGTGTACAAGGCCCATCTTGAGAAGCTCTACAAGCATGTAGATCAGTTCTGGGACATTCCACTTGGATTCCATTTGGTGACCCGATCTTGGTTGGTGAAAAAAGTTGCATTGTTGCTTAGTTGAAAGTTTCTCAATGGTGCAAATTTCAAACTATTTGTTGTGGGACCAAATCATTAGCTCCATCGGCTCTGGTTGGCCAATTGAACCCGAGTTACAATCTCATTCCAACCATGGAGATGCAAAGAATGTCAAAAACCACCCCATACCAAAGTGTCCACAAGGTTTATTATGCCTATTATCCCAATTGTAGTTGCTAATGTAGACCAACATGGAACACCAATCAACTCATATGGTCCAACTGATCCATCCATCCATTCATCATAGGAACAAATCAGTAGAGGAAAAACAAGATCTCTAAACTTCTATGATTGTCACCTTACTACAGTAACCTCATGACAGTTAGAGGTGTATGAGGTTTAACATCATGAACTATCCCCAACCTGCCTATCCTCTTGGATTCAACCATCTCATGGCATTTTTAATTTTTTCTTGTTCATTTCTTAATATTTTTAGATCCAATTGGGTGATTGTCCTATGACAACATTATTTTTCCTTTTGATTGGAGGAATGCAATAAGGGATCCATCCACTTTTTTTTGTCTCTATGGTATGGGGATGGATCCAAGGGTTGTATAATATGTTATTAACATTAAATATGCAGGAGCAATTGGAATTTGTAGGGTGATCACCAACTGAGATGAAGTTGCAAGTTTGTGGGTGCATAGAAAGTAGGCCATGACTATAGTAGCCAAGGATTGGGCTTCATAAGGGTATGTTTTTATGTTCAAAGTTGTTTTTATATGTCAATTACATGGTGTAGGATCCAATATTTGGGTCTAGAAGGGAATTTTGGCTTGGTTTTTAGAAAGCCCTAGTTGTAGGCTTGAATTGGTGAGGGTCTTGTAGTTTGGGTGTTTGCAGAGGGTTGTTGGCCAAAAAAGTACATAATCCTTACATTTTAGACATATGTAAAGACTGTTGAAAAGAATAGAATATGGGAGTAATTACTTTAGATAGTTTCTTTGTAAAGTGGGTCAATTAGGCCTAGGAAGGAAGGTTGGAGCAGAAATATTTGGGGTTGATTATCCAAAACAACCACACCTAAGTTTAATATATGTTAAGGAGGGTCAAAAAGGATTTTTGAATCTAACATTATATTTTGGAGTGTTTTGGGAAGTTTGGGCTTAAGAGCATATTGGGGTGGCAGCTCCATTGTAGGGGATTGTGACTAGTCCAAGAAAGTGTGGAATGATGATGGAAGTTGATTCAAGGTGCTAGAGGTAGTGGGTAGCTATTTTCATTCATTTTATGCAATTGGAGCCTATGGTGCATTTGGGGGTTCCTAACAATTCATGACAAAGATATAATATAGAAATGAACATACATATAACTCATGAAAAATATTTAATATAGAAATAATACATACATACAACGCATGGAAAAGATATAATATGAAAATGAACATACATACATAAATATAATGCATGACAAAGACATAATATGGAAATAATACATACATGCAATGCATGACAAAGATATAATATGGAAATAATACATACATAGAACACATGACAAAGATAAAATAACCAGAAATGCGCATGTAGATATGTACACATGAAATTGTTTTGTACAAAATGTGGCACATTCCATCTAAAAATATTTACGAAATCAACATATCTAGATACAATATGGCATATGCCATCTCAAAATGTACCATATGGCATCTCAAAATAAGAAACAACTACAAATGTTTCTAGGACATCTTATTATATAGGTGGATCATCAAAATGGAGCCTCTTTGAACTACTCTTTGGCTCTGATGGATCCTACATTCAAACACAAAAGTGAAACCCCAAATTGGATTACTTAATTTATATGGTTTCTAAAAATAAAAAATAAAAATTCAAAATCATAGTCAACAATAATAAATAAAAAAATTTTAAAATTGAACTCTCATGTACCTCGCCTCTTCGTCTCCTTCTGTAGTAAGGATTCCTAACATATGTCCTTGGTAGCGAAGGGACAATGCCACCAATGTTGACTCCAACCTATATATGTTTGCAAAAATGAGATTGATCTATGAGTTATACTTTAATGTTAAATACTTGAAAGCAAATATATGTTTACAAAATAATTGAATTAACATTAAAAATTACCTGTGTTGAACTTTCTTTAGGCAATGTTGGTTGGGTCATCAACGATACAAACCCTTGGCATTGTACCTCCCTCAAACTAGGGGTGACCTACAAAAGTCAAACAGATACTTGATACAATCATGACTTGATCATATTATATATAATTGATATTAAAATACAAACAAATAAATTTAGAAATATATGTATCATGGGGCTATCACTGCGAATTGAGATGTCTGTGACTCTATCGTGGTGAACCGATCTCATGACATTGTCAAACACCACCCTCTATCAAATAAACCATGTAA
This sequence comes from Thuja plicata, assembly GCA_018584345.1. Classification (NCBI taxonomy): domain Eukaryota; kingdom Viridiplantae; phylum Streptophyta; class Pinopsida; order Cupressales; family Cupressaceae; genus Thuja; species Thuja plicata. The sequence goes on from MU226792.1 coordinate 18,535, forward strand.
ATTAAAAATGAGTATGCACAAGTGACAAGTATACATGTATGCATAAATAATCTAAAATACTTAATTACCTCCCCCTTGTCAACGCTTGATGCCTGAACCCCCTCACATTGCCCCTAGTGGCAGCTGGTGAAACTTGCATTAGTATGTAATAAGATGATCATAAAAATTAGAAAACACATGTATATACAATTATAAAAAAACAAACCAATGAGCACATTAAAACATATGTACCATGGAAGTGTCAAGGCCAAATGAAATGGCCAAAAGCATGGACCCCTCCACCTGTACCATCTCCTCCTCTGTAATCAATTGAACATAAATGGAACACAAAAAAACATAAGTGGGAAATCATTATAAGAAAATTCTACTAAAAATATGAATGTTTAAAATTAAATACAATGTGACAAGTTAATTTTTTCTCTTACCATAACAGTAGGAGTCAATGGCTTTGCACACCTCTCTTGTCTCTCTTGTGATGCACATTTCCATGAGGTGCTTCAGTGTATGTAGTGTGCTATGTAGTATCACTCACCTTGAAGATGTATTTACATGCATCACTATCATTTAGGGGACCCACGCACATATTCTTGCACATAATGCAAGTGTGGGGCATACAAACATGTGAGCTCATGGAGGATGTGGAAGGACCAAAATCATCAGCATGAGGAGGAAACAATGCCACACTCTGCCTAACCATTAGATCACTCAAGGTTTGAATGGCTCAAATAATCTATGAGCCTACCTCAGCAATAATATCATGATGTTTCACTGTAGGAGGTGGTGAAATCTTGAGGGGGAGACATATGTCTAGGATTTCACCTAGTGTGCCCATGGCTGGTCCTGAGGAGCGCCTAAGCCTACACACTGGTTTGGTCTCATGCTCCAATAATTTACCTTGTGACCGAGCACAAATTAAGGATACAATTTTATTAAGAAAGATAATGGGACATCCAAATTTCTATGGGGTGGTATATCAAAAACCATCCACCAATGATCCCAAAAGTGATCACGTATTGCATCATTTGTGCGCCTTTTAATTGACAACTTGGGATTTTTAGAGTCTACTTTTAATCTATTTTTGGGATCCACAAAAATGTTACATATCTCATGTTTTGTTATAGTTAGGTTCATAACTTTATCATAATCAAGCCCATCGTCAAACTCAGCATGCATGGAATTGCGCCAAAGAAGTGCAGCATTATGTTGCTCTATAAGTTTCTCCATGTTTTCAATAATGGATTTAAACATGGAAAAAATGGGGTGCAATGTGGGGATATTGGAATATGTAGTATGAAGTCCTCTAACATAATTTAAATTGTCTCCTATAAGATCCTCTAAAGGTCGAGGGTTTGAGATTGGTTAGTCTTGCGAAGGTGGGGATTGTTTTTAGGTGGTTATGGGTTGTTTGGAGGTTGTTCCAGATTATTTGTAGGATCATTTGGAGGGTTTTTTGATTGGTTTGAGTCCATGTCTAATTAAAATAAAAACTAAATATGCAATTATAATTAATTTAAAAAAAATGATAAACAATATCAATTAAACCCTAGTTTTTATTAATAAAAACTACAAATTTTAATTAAAAAATGAAAAATAACAAAAAAACTTAAAAATTTTACGTGCCTCTTGAATTTGGAAAGAAATGACAAATAGGAAAATCAGATATGTGATTTTTTTGGATATCAAAATCCCTTGGGCTGTGTTTCACATTTTCACAATGAAAACTGAGAAATGCAACCCGCGGGCCTAAATAAGTTTTACTGGCAAATATTGGATATCCAATTAGGCTTGTGCTTTGGAGTTTGGTTTGGCCAATTGTACTAACACCCAAGCCTACTAAAAAGTTAGTACACTTTTTAGTGTGCTTTTGGACGATTGAAAATATCATTTTTTCACATTGCTAGTTTTTGGCATACCATGATCCTTCACATACCCAGTACATAAATATAAAGGAAGATCTCCTAGAAATAAGTCTTAGAAAAGCAATCAAATATTGCACTGTTGACAAGGTTGTGCAAAGTAGCTGCATTATTAAGATAATTTATTGTTATCTAATTTGAAGAGAAGTATGTAACACGATAGCGAGTCTTGGGTACATAGGCCTTTATCAGTATCTTACTACTCTTGTAGTGAGCCTCTATATGTAAGTTTCACAGTAGTGAGCTCCTTTCTATATTTTTTAATGTAAAGACAGTGAGCCTTTCTGGAGTAGTGAGATCATATCTTCTATGTAATTGATATACATATATCGGTGATCTATCTTTGTGGGAAAGTTCTCACCATAGTTTTTCCCAGTTTTGGTTTTCCACTTATAAAATCTTGGTGATCATGTGTTAATTTTTTTGAATCTCTATTTTTTTATTAAGTTGTGAAATAATTTACTTTGTGGATTGAGTATTTTTTATTTATTCTGATTCACCCCCCTCTCAGTATTCAAAGTGTGTTTATCACACCAATCATTAACCCACATTCTGGTCAATAATACAACATCTCTGATGGGGAGGTCACCTAACTCTCTGAAATTCCTACTCTCTTCTAGGAATCTCACCTGGAATCCTATTCAATTCAGGACTCTCTCTAGACTCACACTTGAGTCTCTTTAGGGCTACTCTTAGACC
>MU226792.1:27048-70609 GCA_018584345.1 Thuja plicata
GTTCTGCATGGTTGACACTCTGGTCACCTCTTTTCCCTCGTGTCATTCTCTTTTCTGTTTGGCTGTTATGACTTTTCAATGTTCTCTCCTATCGACACGTCAACATATTTGACCATTTGACTGATCTGTTTTTCCATCACGTAGTCGTGAATGAAAATCACCTTTCAAGTCTTGTTCTGCGACTGAGCGATTACCTGCTCGTTGCGCTCTCGCAATGCATTTTCATGACTTGGATTTTATCTCGCGACTGAGAGATTACCTGCTCGTCGTGCTCTCGTAATGCATTTACCTATTTTGTCTTTTACTTTGCGACTGAGCGATGAGCTCATGTCGCGCACCCGCAATGCTTTTTCACGAGCTACGTTTTATGCTGCGACTGAGCGATGAGCTCAAGTCGCATACTCGCACTGCATCTTCATTGACTGCTTCTTGCTCTGCGAGTCGGCGATGCACGTTAGTCGCACACTCGCTACACTTCTGGACGAACTGGAAATTCATTGGCGACTGAGAGATACAATCAGTCGCGCACTCGCTATGTTTCTACTCGAGCTGCCTCTCGCTTTGCGACCGAGCGATGAGCTTGTGTCGCGCTATCGCACTGTCTGGAGATGAGCTGCCTTTTCTTCTGCGACTGAGCGATGATCACCCGTCGTGCACTCACCACGCGTTTCCCCGAGCTGACCTTTTCCTTGCGACTTGGTGATGCATCGGGTGTCACTCACTCGCACACTAGGACTGAACTGTTTGCCTTCATGACTGAGCGATTGATCACCCATCGCGTTGTCGCACCGTGTTTGCTCTGACTGCGAATTGACTCATGATTGGGCGATGAGCTCCTCGTCGCGCACTCGCGCACTAACAGACTTAACACATAACTAGCTTGTGAGTGTGCGATGCATTCCTTTTTCTGCTCTCTGTTGCTCCGCGACTGTGCGACTAAGCAACACATGACTTGCTCGTTGAAAGGCTTGTATCAAAACTGTTTCAAAATATTGGGGCTAGGGTTTTGAGCTAAACCCTAGGGTGCTCTGCACCAATCTCACAAAAAAAACAACATAGAGAATGACTATACAATATCTACAATCTACAACACCTTAATACTAGAGCAGAAATACCTCTAGTATGCAACTATCCTTTAACATTCTTTCCACATCTTCACAACCATATCAAAAAAGGCCTATCATAATGAAAGTATATTGTCTCACAACTACAACATACACCAAGTAGAGGGTTGACACAAAAGGGACAACATTAATTTCCATTAACACATGTCAATATAAACTTTTTACAATTTTTATCATCAAGCACTCAAACTCAAGTAGGAAGAGGGTTGAAACCAATGACAACACCAACTACCAACAGTGTAGGGGTGGTTTTACACACAATGTGAATGGTGTTGGAGGATGAATAGTTAGGTGTGGATAAGAGACACCACACCAACTCAAACATTTTCTCTATGTGCTTAGCAATGTTTTTAGATTTTGGGGAGATGAAAAGGATGAATGAGGCTCTGATGGAAAATTATGTTTGGTTGAAGTGGTGTGGTGACCTCAAGGGTTATCTACAACATGCATCACTTAATTTCAAAGGACGTGATGTGACCAAAATTGGGTGAGGGATTCAAAGATACTCATTTCTTCATTCCTCAAATCACGCTCTTGACATGGGGTATGGATTGGAGTATGCATTTGGGATTCGGGGAAGTATTTAATATTTCAACATGAGGGAGGTGAACTTTGGATGGGACTCTCTGAAATGGGTTTGTTTAAAATTGAAGAACATGGTGGGGGTGGTATCATTGGGTCTAAAACTTGTGAATCATGGAAGGGACATGTATTACAAAAGGGGTTAGCTTGGAAATATATTATTGATAGCCCTTGGGAGATTTCATTATTGGATATCCTATTTGATGGAGATGGTGTATATTTTCTTGTGAATATTTAGGGAATGAAGGAATGTTGGGGGATAAGGAGGCTAATTGAGGGATAATTTTTTGATAGGATATTGATGTGTCATTAGTGTGAATTCTATGGAATGAGTTATTTCTATAATGGGAAGAATGAGAAGATCTAATTGATAAAAGGATCATCTAGCAGTAGTATGAGGACATCAAATCTCAATGGAAAAAGAAGCACTACCACCCATCCTTGTGGAACTATAAAATTCCACCCATCATTCTGAGGATATATATATATCCTAGGGGATCCCAAGATACATTAATGGGTGTGGATGAGTCCTAGAACACATTAATAGGTCAAAAGGCATCCTAGGATACATTAATGGGTCCTAGGATGTGTTAAAGGGTCCTATTGAGCGTTGTTTTGACACAAGCCAACTTGCCAGGATCTCGAGATTCGATCTCCTCTCTTGAAAGAATAACAAAGTTATTCCCAAGGTTCTCCAGGGTCGGGTCACAACCTGCTTGGTTACTCAATTGAAGATAAATGTGATTGTTCATGAGGAGGCCTTTGCTGGTACATTCAAGACAACAAACTGCAAAATACTATTAGTTTCTCTTTAGGTATTTTTCGGTTTAACAAGTATGGGTATAGTAAATAACATGCAACTTTATATATTTTTTAGATATCAATTTTTTAGAATTTCAAGACGGAATTTAAAGAGATGAGGGTAACAAGAAATGTAGCGAATTATAAAGAAAAGTAAAATCCTAAGGAAATTAACCATTGTAAACCCTTCCTTGTGAATTGAATGCTGGAGAGATTTTGAACAACCCAAAAAGCATTAATTAGACCAAGTCACAATTCACTACTCCACAGATGCAAGCATTTGGAGAGAAGACGTATTCACTCGTGCAAGATATTCAAAATCTATTAAATCACAAAGCCACCAAGATGTGCACACCCATGAGACAGATTTATCATTAAGCCCAAAGATGATCTCCTCCATGCATTCATCATATCAAGGTAGATATACAACAAAAAACTCCAACTAAAAGTAGCACGAACTCAAAACACAACAACACAAAGGGCTCTCTGAAAAATAAAGAATAATGCAAGCATACATTCAATAAATTCGCATAGATAGAAGTAATTCACACACCATGAATGAAGCACCCAATGTAGATCTTTATTGTATTAAGAAGTCAGCCCATTACATTGATTTTTGATTACAATATATAGGATTTTGGTCTACAACTCTGATTTTTAGAGTTAGGGCATCAGAGAGTTTAAACTAGAGAACAAAGGTTAAAACTAGAACTTTACTGAAGGGAAACTACTGCTAACTGATACTATATAACTTGCATGGATTCTTAAATCCATTTACAATCCATTTTCTCATGCAAAGAGGGCAAAATCTGCCAAAGAAGAGAGAGAGAAAGGAGGTGAGTTCCTTCTGTAAACTAGGAGTCTTCTTCTCAATTCTGGTGGTCCTTCTTGGATTCTTCATCTAGAACTGTCTCTGGCAGTGGGGACTGATAAGAAACCTTTAGTCTTCCCAAAATGAACTTAAGTTTTCCATTAATCTGATCTAGAGTCTAACTGGTGTTTGAAAAAAAGTGACCTCACTGGAAACCCCCAATTTTTTGGACCCCAACCTCTACCTCGAAACTTTAATGCCTTTAAAATTTCCTAGGTGCTTCTCAAAATCTGCAAACTCGGAGGTCCCGAAACTTTGGACTTGTCATGGGTCGAAAGGCCAAAATCTTTGAAGGCCAAAAGGCCAAAAGAAATGTACTTGCTTTTGGGGCCGAAATGCTGAAATGTCAGAGGCTGAAAGGCTCAAAACTCTTCCTTGGAAGAATTTTAGCCAAGTGTTTGAAAATCTTGCCCTGTCTACCTGGTAATTGAACACTGGAGCTTTATCTAGTGAAGACCTCTGGGTGGGCTACCCAAAGCCTTTGCATTATCTCCTGAACTTCTTCAAAATTGATTTCTTTCCTTCTTATCTTAGTGACCCTTTGTTCTTGCTTCTTTCTGAAGATAGTCAATTTAGAAGTGAAGAACGTGATCTCTTCCTCATGTTGTAACATTCTTCGTATTTCTTCTTTCATGTAAAATAGTTACTACAGGGCCTCCTTGGTACTAACTTTGGCTAGAACATCCTTGAACTGTTGGACCACCTCTTTGGAGGGACGTAGAGCCTATTTTTTCTCATCCCAATAGACGTTGAGGCTGAACCCTATGAAGAAGGTATCTATATCTTCAATCCATTTTATTACCTCCTCCCACTTTTCATCTATAAGGGCCTGGTGTTTCTTGTAGGCCCTAATTATTTTGGTATTTGTTAAGTCCAGGTCTCAAATTTGTCCAATTCTTTGCCCTCATAGACTTTCACCAAAATTTGGAAATGTTGCTTTCGAATTATCTCCAAGTCCTGGAGAGTTGCTTGCCACTTAACCACCTCTGAATCCATACCACCATAATCTTCCGCCAGGTTAATGAGTGAATTGAATTCAAACAATATGGTCTGGTACGGCCTAAATATTGATGGAATTGCCTTCTCTCTGAACTATTTGAAGTCATTTATCCAATCGACGCTCACCTAGATGAAAGAGGGAGCCAAACCTACCGGCAAATCTGGTGTAGCCCTTTTATCAAGCATGGCTTGTAATGAAGCCTCTAAAAAATTTGGGTCAATAGGACCCACCATCTTTTGAATGAACCCTTTTAATGCTTCATTTTGGTCCATTAAAGCTTTGATGGTTTCTTCATCTTTATTCATGAACCCTAGTGCGTGCTTCAGCCCTAATGCTGCTAGTGTCTTGCTACCTTCTCTGGTAGGTTCACCCAAATCTACCTCCTTGAATGTATAGCCCTCTAACGAGCCTGTTGTCTAAGAAGTGTTCGGAGGAGGGATAGCTATCTAGGGCTTCCAATGACCCCTAGTGTCCTAAGTCACATATGACATGGTCTTTGCAGGAACACTAATTTCTACTTCGTGGAAGGCTTGCTTCACAGTGATCATACTTGCAGCCTCCCCATCCAATTCATTGGTATAAGTTCTCTTCCTGGGTTGTATCTCCTTGGTAAACCAAGTAGGTTTTCCGGATATAGTTACAGGTTCATATGGTGCAACCTGGAGGACTGAAGTTAGGCATTGCACTTCTGACATTATTTCTTTCTTTGATCCCTTCTCTTGCCCTCTTTCCTATTCATTCCCTCCTTTCATTCTTTCCCCTCATGTATCTACATCGATTTCCCCTTCTTCTCTCTCTCCCTCTACCTCTCCTCGTTCAATTACCATGTTTCCCCCTTTTTTGTCCTGGGCCTCTTCCTTGGAAGTGTCGATTGATACCTTTGACCTTAGACTGGTTATGGCCTCCAGCATGGTCATGAAAGGTGGTGTGTCTTTAGCACTCATAGCTTCTTCAGAAACCTGAGTGGCACATGTTGAAGGGATTGATGTTGAGGGAACAAGTGTTGGTATGATTGGAGTGGGAGATTAGGAGATGGTGGTAGTAGATGGAGGCGGAGTTGGTGCAGGAGTAGGTGTTGGAGTTGGTAGGGAAGTTGGTGGAGTAGGTATATGAGGTGGTGGAGTGAAAACATAACTCCCTCCAGCTACACTGTCTATTGCTAAACTTTGAGTTACCCCACTGTCTTGGTTTTTACGCTCTGGAGAAGAATTAGACCTTATTGGTGGAGCAAAAAATTTCACCAAAGGATTGGTGAACTGGACCAGTGGTGGAGTGAGTGCTACCTAGGGTTGTATGAGCGGTGGTCCCCCAGTGTATGTATCTTAGCCATGATCCAAAAATCCTTCAAGTCCTTCAAAATCAGAAAGCATAAACTCATCTGATCCTAATGCATCCAAAGGATTATCCTGTTCTTTGGGATACTCTTTATGTTTCTTGGTAGTCTCCTTTTCTCTCCTCTTTTGCAACCTCATTCTTTGCACTAGGGGCTCATCTTCTTCTGCTTCCTTAGATCCCTCTTCCACTATTTCCAACCGCGGAGACTCAGAACTCTTCTTCCTCTTATATGTTTTCTTTTTAGCAGTGGGAGGAGATTGGCCAAAGGTAGATGGGCCTTAACCTGATTGGGGTTCTGACGACCCCGCTGGTGGGTCAATCTGGCCTGTCATTCTAGTTTTCTTGGGCCTTGGATTAGAGCCATATTCAACTGGTCATTCATGACCATACACAGTTCTCATCTTTTGAGGGGGAGCTTTCTTATATTTAGGAGCTGTTGACTTCTCCCCTCGATGTTTTTCCACTTTCCTTGAAGGCTCCATCAATGTTTTCACCAGGATCAGACTCATTTTGTGTGGCTTTTTTATCCAAGTTATGGTGGTCTTTATCACATGCCTTGCCTGAAGTTCTATGTCATCATTTTCATCCTTGTCCACCTCTGCATTCATGATTGGCTGGTCGTATACCTTATCCTCAGTGTAAATGTCCTCCAAGACCTCATCTAAATCACATTCCCAAACTTTTGAGGAAATAGGAACCTTTAACAACTCTTTTGCCAAAGCGAGGTTCATTCTGCAATAATCTAGGATCCTGACCTCATGATCATCTATGAAATTTATCTAGTGATCCTCCAAGTGTGGCTCATGTATGTATAATTTTCCAATAATGTGGTTGTAAGTACCTATGGGGTCAAAGTGAGCTCGCACTGTCTTGTAAAACTGCAAGGGGCAATCATCCCATTCAAAAGCCAAGGACTTGCAAACCTTCATGTCCTGTAGTGTATATGGTCCCAAAGAGATGGGAAAGTCCCAACAGTGTTTCTTCTTATGCTTTATATGCTCGTATGCATCCGCGAGCTGCCTGGCCATCTCCAGTATAATTATCCATTAGGATGGGTATCTAGGTAGCTTCTTAGGTTGCAAGGTTGACCTGACTATCCTAATATATGTGAATGTCCTAAAATGGATAAAGTAGGCCCCAATGGACCTGACCTTAGCAGTGGTTTCTTCTGACATTCTTTTAGCAAAGTTACCTTTGATAGATCAGATGACCGCGAATAGGAATGCATCATTGACTATCCTGTAATCAGGGGAATCTTCTGGCATGTTTGCTCCTTTTACCAACTATGGGTATACAAGGTGGGTCCATGCATTTGGATCTTTTAGACTTCCCCTCTTGGTGAGGCCAAGATAATCTGCCCATGCAGCTAGTAGATACACCACGTAAGTGCTCATGTAAAACTTGGGATTATGCCTTATTGCTGTCAACTGCTTGTCTAGATTGTCAATAATGATAGTGCCCCAGTCGAATCTTGATTTTCATCCTCAAATCATTTCTATCAACAGGATCATCTAGTGTTCAAGCTGAGTGGATTGAGGTAACCCATACACCTGGCTTATCAATGTTATAGTTGCCTCGATGTCATCCTTCATGTAGCCTCTTCGGAGGTCTATCTTGTCTAGTTTGTTTTTAGGAAGTGGTTTCTTGAGATAGTCTTTATTCATCATCTCATGTATAGCTTGCTCCCTATTACCAAACCACTTGGTCCCCTTTTCAATGTAGAAGTCATAAAACTTGTCTATGCCTTTGTGGAGGTGGAAAATGTCCTCGATGACATCCAGCCTAATGTCCAACACCACCTAGTCCTCTGAGTTCTACCACCCTCTTATCTAAATCATAGTGATGAGCTAGGGTGATGATCAATTTTGAAGATGAAACAACCACTGGGTGTGTGGCTGCATTTACTAGCCCAGATAGGACTAATGAGGTGTAGTCATCGAATCTGTTTGCTGGCTGCTAGCACTAAGTTAGGAATTCATTCCAATCCACATTCCCAATGTTGGTGTCATTTATCTTGCTATGCTTGTTTCCCACCTTTGAGCTAGGGGGATTCCCCTTGTATTGAACTTCATTGGGGAGGCTGTCTTTGGATCAGTCATTCCTGCAAGAAAAGACAAATATTAGTAGCTTATTGAACAAGAAAAAAAAATGATTTAAACTATGAAAGCAATTAAAGAGAGCTGAATAAATAGCTAAGTGTGAGTTTTTGCACTTTCAGGACTTTCAAGGTTTTGATCACCGACAATTATTTCGGAGGCCAAAAAGTCTAAAAGTGCGAAAAGGTCCATTGGAAGGACAAAGTCTGTCAGGACTTTCGGTGTCTGAAATTGAGAGGTGCTTGCTTAGGAACACTAAATGTCTGAAAGTGATGAGGACCTCCGAAAGTTTGAATGAAGGTTTCTCTTTTGGCCTTTTTAGACCTTTCAGTCTTTTAGACCTTTCGGATGTACGAAAGACCAAAAATTCTAAAATGACACTCAGCAAGGGCGAGAAGATCCATTTTTAGCCTTTCGGAGGCCAAAAACCTACGGCAAGGGCCACGACTGACAAAACACAAAACCCTAAACCTAAGACAAAATGAAACAAGAAAACCCTAGGTCTAACAGGGAGGGAGATCCCTATCGACACACAAAGGCATAAAGGCCCGATGCGACAAAGAGACAAAATGCCCTAGGCTGGACAGGTACTAGGCGCACCGACAAAACCCTAGACATAGACCTAAAAGCACAAAGCGAGGAAGAGTGAGGAGAGCCTACCTTGAATGAATGAGAAAAGGGAGGACAACTAGGAAGCTCAGAAGTGGAAGTGGTCAGTGAGGAGAAGCAAATGAAATCACAGGCGGGAGCACAAAATAAATGCAAAGTGATTTAGAAATGAAGGCCCTTCCTAATTATAACATGCGGGCTGACGTCAGCAATTTTTGAACTTTTAGACCCCGAAAGGTCCAAAATGCTGAAAGAGAACCAAGCCTTTGGCCTTTTAGTGTTTTTAGAGTCCGAAAACACTGAAAGGTCAGGTCTTCAGCCTTTCAGTGTTTTCAGAGTCTTAAAACACAGAAAGGTCGGGTCTTCAGCCTTTCGGTGTTTTCAGAGTCTGAAAACACTGAAAGGTCAGGTCTTCGGCCTTTCAGCCATTTCAGTATTTTAGAGGACCTAAGTCCTCTGAAAGTCCAAAAGGGCCAAAAGTCTTAAAAAGGGTTCTCCCTTCCTCTGACTTGGTTTCAACAATCATCTATGGTGGCTGACTGGATTTTGAAGAGGGGCAGACAGGACAAAAGGTAGAAAAAAACAAAAAGAGGGGGGTCCCCATGGTCAGAGGACCAAAAAATGGGGTGTGTGTTGTGGACCCACAACTAATAGCCCTGATAAAAGGAGGAATGACCAAGGCATTTCTTTATCAACAACACTCTTCTAGAAAGTAGCTTTGTAGTAGAACAAAACCAAGAGGCGGTGGAGTCGACGATTCTTCAATGACCTCCAATCTTAGGTTCTTTCATTAGTTTCCCTATGTGTTTTCATGTGTGTTCATTTCTTGACCTTTGGTTGTGGTAACCAAAGCACTTGCCAGTTATACCCAACCTTTTCCAAATAAACCAGGGCTTCCCAGAAAGAGCTTTGCTGCCAGTCAGGTGTTCATAGCCCCGACAAAGTTTTCCCTAAGTCCCAAGTATAACCTTTCTCTACTGCCAGCCAGGCATTCATAGCCCCGGTAGAGGTTGTCATAATCACCCAAGTCCATTCTTCCTGCTAGGCTATAACTTTCTTTGTGAGAGCTCTGTCTTTTGACAAATCAGTTTTTTCCTTCTATTTTCTTAGAGATGTATCCAGCCTTGGACACTAGCGTGTTCTATGCATTAAGGTTCATAACCTCTTTTCTCTCTTTCTTATTTTTCTTTATTTTTTTTGGTCTGAGCAATGATTAGGCGGTGTTGCCCAGACTTTTCACTCATGACCTCTTTGGGGCACTTTTCTTTTGAGTGTTTCTTTTGCTTTCCTGTTTGGCTCTTCTTCCTTTCATTATTGCCTTCACATTCAATTCAGACCTGGGTTGTAGGATCGGTGGGTACCTAAACCTATGCACTCAGGCTAGCTACAACTAACAAACACCCTAGAAACCAATGCCCTCAGGTGTTGTACCTTAATGTGTTTTGTGATCAGGATGACCAAACTTTGAACTCCTTCTTGTCTGTCAATGATAATCATCACTACTTTGTCTTTTGGGAAGAATCTCTTATGCTGCATGTATCCTTGGAGAAATTTGACTAAGAAATACCTCTGCTCCTCTTGCAGAACACCTTGGACTGGATCTAAAATACACTGACCCGAAACAAAAAAAAAGCCTCGATAGAAGAAAAGAACAAACATGAGCAGAAGAAAGGACTGACGACGAGGACAACAAAGAAAAAAGGAAAAAATGCAAAAGCGACTATGGTACATAGGATGAAAAATAGTCCTGCTTAGGATCCAAAGTAATGTTTGAGGAATTTCCCATTTACTGGCAATGGGGTCAACTCTCTATCCAATGTGTTGATCCTAAAGGTGTTCTCCCCCAGGATCTCTGATATTTGGTAAGTGTTTGTCCATAGTCTTTGGAACTTGGTGTGGCTGCCTGGCTTTTCTTTCACCTTATCCCACATGAGGACAATGTTAGAGATCCTGAAGGTTTTGATGGTAGCTCTCTTGTCAAACCACCTTTTGACTATAGCCTGATGCTTTGATACATGTTCCAGGGCCAAAGTTCATTTCTCCTCTAGTTTTAGGAGATTCACGAGTTTGACCTGTACCCAATCTTCCTCCCCTACATATTGGTCCATGAATCTCAGAATTCGGATCTTTAGGTTCATAGGAAAGACCGGTTACAAGCCATAGACTAGTTGATATGAAGATGTCCCCAGGGCATTCTTGATCCTTACGTGATTAGTCCATAAAGCATATTTCAGCTATGTGTGCTAGTCCCTGGGGTTGTCATCCAGGAGGTGTTTGATTACTGTTGTCAAATTTTTGTTTGTAGACTCTACTACACCATTGCCTTGTGGATAGTAATTTAAAGAGAATTTGAGGATTACCTAGTTTTCAAAGGCCCATTGTGTGAGCGAGGCTAAAAAGAAAGAGGGGGAATTGTCACATACCAGATAGAATGGCATCCCAAACCTAGTTATGATGTGCTCCTCCATGAATTTGGTCACGACCTTAGTGGTATAATTCTTTAATGCTTGCGCCTTCGTCCAGTGTGTGCAATAGTCAGTAGCTATCAAAATAAACTTATGTCCTAAGGATGAAGGGGGTTAATCACTCCAACAAAATCCAAGCCCCATTGGGCAAACGGGCGTACCTCATAGACTGGTTGTAAGGGCATTGTTGGGTTTCTCTCTCGAGTTGCACTAGTTTTGCAAGTGTGGAAAGATCTCACGTGCTCACTTGTATCTTTGAATATCATAGGCCAAAAATACCTTTCCCTCAGGATTTTTTGAGCAGTGGCCTCCACCGATCCATGTCCCATTCCCTATTTTTCATGAAAGTCCACTAGTATCTATTTTGCCTCCATTCTATCCAAACACCTCAAGTATAAACCCTCGTAATTGCATTTGTAGAGTTGTCCACTCTTTAGCATGTAAGAGCTGCTTTTTATCTTCAAATCTCTTCTCTGGGAACTATTCATTTCTTCAGGGCAGCAATTCTACAATAGATAATACACTATGTCTTGGTACCATACATCCATGATCATGCCTTGGTCAGTGTATGTTTGGCAGACCAGACCTTCTTCAAACTCAAAGATTAGCTTCGTCAGGCCCTGGCCTCTTACTAATTTCATCAGTTGGATTTCTAGGTCAAACTCTTGGAGAATTTCCATCCATTTTCCTCTCCATTCTCCTAGCTCATTCTACATCAGGAGGGACTTAACTTCCGCGTCTGGAACTATCCCAATGACTTTACTCCTTAAAATATAATGCCTGAATTTCTTCACCGCCTTGACAAGAGAAAATGACTGCTTATCCAGGTTTGGGTATCTAAGCTCAGAATCTTTGAAAGGGAAACTCATAAAGGCGATGGGCCTTTCATCTTCGCTATTATTCTTTTGTGTGAGAATGTCTACGCATGAGTGTTCTGATGCGAAAGAGTAGACCTTGAAAGGGATGGTGTAGTCAGGACTAGCTAGGACTGGTGCCATGGCAATGCCATTCTTAATCTCTTCGAAATAATTCATGGCTAGGAGAGCCCATTCAATCTTGGCATCTTTCTTGAGCATGTCGTTCAATGGTTTCACTATTTCTGTGAGGCCACTAATGAATTTCCTGATGAAGTTGATCTTTCTGAAGAAATATTTTAGTTCCTTGCGGCTATGAGGTGGTGTCAATTTCAGGATCGCCTCCACCCTTTCGGGGTCAATAGATATCCCCTTTTCAGAGATGATATGCCCCAAGAGCTTTCCTTTAGTTACCCTGAACATGCATTTCTTGGGATTGAGGGAGATCCCAAATTCTTCGCACCTCTAGAGGCATTTTCTGAGGTCGCTTATGTGGTCAGCTCTTAGTTTCAAGTAGACTGTGAGATCATCCATGTAGATGATAATGCACCTTCCAACTAATCCTTTGAATGCTATGTCCATCGCAATCTAGAAGGTGGCTCCAACATTAATCAGCCCAAAAGGCATCCATTGATAGGTGAAAGTTCCCCATTTAGTGGTGAATGCCATTTTTAGTCTGTCCTCTTCCTGTACCATCACCTGATTATACCCAAAGTAGCCATCCAGGAATGAAATCATTTGGGATCCATTAACCTTTCGCAACACTTTGTCTAGAGATGGGAGTGGATAATTATCCTTTTGAGAGGACTTGTTGAGGTTTCGGAAGTCTACGCATAGCCTGATTTCTCTAGTCTTCTTCCTTACAGGTACTAGGTTTGTGACCCATGTAGAATGTCAAATCGGGAAGATGATCCTAGCGTCGAGCAGATTTTGGACTTCCTTTTGGATTAAGGGCTCCATAGTGGGATTCATGAGTCTCTGTCATTGTCTGAAAGGTTTAGAATTTGGCTTCAAAGGGATGTTGTGCACTATGACCGAGGTGTCATATGTCTTTAATTCTTCAGAACTCCATGCTATGACATCTCGATATTCAGTGAGAAGCTAGACCATTTTCTCCTTTTCTTCCTTGGTTCCCACCTTTTCGATGTGGACTTCTCTCAGTTCTTCTTTCATGCCCAGGTTGTAGGTGTCACATTCTTTGCCACCAGGTATTATGTCAGGGCGTCTTCTTATGGTAGTCTTATCACTGTCAAAGATTCTCTCTAGTTCTACCATTCCCTTGGGTATGACATTGGTCTTCAGGTTTATGACGCTATGATCATCAAGTTCTTCAGGTTCAACTGTCTCCTCACTATTCTCCTCCTTGTCTATGATCTGCTTCTCAAACACGCCGGTGCACATGATAAACTCTAAGATATGCTGGTCATCTTGGAAGACTTGAAAGTTGGTGACATTATCCAGAATGGCCGGGGCTGTGACAAGTTTAACCAATAATTTCTTTAGTTTAGATTTTTCCATTGGATGTAATGAACTGGCTAGCCAATGCGTTAGCAACAATATTCTTTCTTGTTGGGATGGTTTTGATGTTGAAAGCGTCAAAGTCATTGATTAGATCCCATGCCCTATTTCGGTATGCTGAGAGTCTCTTATCATTGCAAGTATACTAACTACGGATTTTCTTGACAACCAACTATGAGTCTCCCTCCACCGTCAAGATTTTAACTCCCTTCTTGTGAGCTAGGAGAAGTCCGTGAACCAACACTTCATATTCTACAACATTGTTGGTGCAAAGAAATTGTAATCTATAAGCAGCATAGAAAGACTTACCCCTCAGATTTATCAATTCGATTCCTGCACCTGCTCCTGGTTTGCACTTAGAACCATCAAAGTGTAGTTTCCATATATGATGTGGTTTATTAGGGCTGGGTTTGGTCAAGCTTTTCTTAGAAAAACCCTTGGTTCTTGGTTTTTGGCTTCTTTCTCCACCGCTGTTAGAAGAAGTTGATTCTCCTATATTTTGAGTATGCCTAGGTTTGGGGAGTTCATTGTCTTCATCGCCTTTATCTTCTAGTATTCCCTTGTAAGGGGGACATGCTCCATCATCCAAGGTACTCCAGTCACTAAGCATGTTCAGGGAAAGGCTTCTATCTTCAGGATCTGGCCCACTATCTTGATCTTGAGGCAGACTATTTGCAAGGACTAGGCTGTCCATACTTGGTGCGATGTTGTTCCTGTCTTCTATCCCAAGTACATCCTCTTTTATTGTTAGTGCTTCTAGTAGCTTACTTGGCCGGGCTATTTGAGCCAATACTTGCGATAATGCTTCTTGACAACTGGGGCATGTAAATTTAGAATGACTAGCCTGATGTAATCGACAGTATACAGGTAGCAATAAGATGTTGGGATCTGCAACTTGGCCTAGATGTCGTAGGCTAGCTATTGTGCTATTAATGAAACTTTGGAAGATGTCATCATCCTTCTTCAGTTCTAGGAGGCCTTAGATGGGACTATGATCTGATTCTTCACCTTCTTTAATTTGAAACATGAAAACATCATCTAATCGATAAGTGCCCAAATCGGTTTGAGTGAACAGGACTTCATTCAGGGCATTATATTCAGTGATCATCCTCTTCAGCTTCGACTCTGCATCTATCTTGATCTGGTTATTCAGACCTCTCCAAGGTAGCCAAAGCTGGGTGAAATCTATAGAGAGTCATCCTCTTAAGCACTTAGTCCATTCTCAACTTAGCAACATCCCATAAGTCTCAGGTATAACTACTACATGCACATCAATGCGCTCTTGTATCCTGGGATCTGTGACTAGTTGAATGTGCACATCTTTGAGTACACCAATTACTTTGACCTTGATCTTGTCCAATTGTATGACCACCTGGTTTGTTATTTGGGGCACCATCCCCAACTTCTGGCAAATTGATAGGGTCATAACGTTGCATGAGGCCCCTGAATCAATTAGGCAATTATGTAGGTTTTTTCCAAACATCCGCAGGCTGAGTAGGAATGGTGGGAATTCCATCCTATCCATGAATACTGTGGGGAACACCTCAGATATGTTGACATTGGACGTAGGCACCCGGGTGTCAATTGTCAATGGGCCAGGTTTTGAATGATCTAGGGATCTTAAAAGGGCTTCCCTTTGAGATGGGCAGCCCTACAATAGTTCAAACATAGAGATGTTTGCCTTAGTTTTCTTGAGTTCATCTACTGCACCGTATTTGTCATTTGACCAGAATATCCCTCGGTAGCCAACATATGTACTTGTCATAGGAAATGTGGGGGCATTTGGGCCCTTTGGAGGTATGGGATTGTTACTAGCCCAAGGATCTGGTGGAGTCGGTTGCTTTCCTAGAGGTATGCCATCGGTGAGGGGTTCCTTTCTACTCTGAAGGTTATATGAGTTTCACTGATCATTTTGGAAGGCGTGCACCTCAGAATATTCAGGCTCATTTTCTCTCTGAAAAGGGAACACAGACTCATCTTCTCCCATATAAGCTGCTGAGCCTCCTTCCCTTCCAGACTCATAGGAATCGAACACCATAGCATTGAATTGCATCGGGGCCCCCTCTGGGTTCTAGGTGTAGTGGTCTTGGGATTTGTTTATATATCCATTATTGTCTTGATGCTTAGTTGGAGCCCCGACAAAATTGGCCTCTCAAGCCTCATAAGTATTGGCATCATCTGCTAGGATGCTACCATTATTTGGTCTAGTGTTCCATCGCCGATTTGGCCTTTGCTGCCCAAATGGTTTCTCCTGGGTGTTGTTGTTGTTGTATGCATTAAAACCCCTATTTGGATTCTGAGGGTATGTATTTGGACCAGCAGATGTTCATTGGTAACCACCCTAATTTTGGGGTGGGTTTAGCTTCATTCTGGTAACTTCACTAGTGAGTTGTGATAAGGTCTTCTTTACAGCATCTAACTTAGAAGCCATGAGAGCATCAGGTTCATTTTTAGGTACAACCCTCTGTTCTACAAATGCCATTTTATGAGCTTCATAGCCTGGATAAGTAATGGGTGGAGGCATGGTTGTACATGGCTGTGCTGGTATAGGATTTAGCACAGGCAAGTGGTTGGCCAAGGCTTGATTGTTCACTGCAAATGGGTGTGGGACCACAAGATTACTCATGATTGGCGCATCCTCATAGCTTCCTTCTTGTGGGTCCATTTGCTGAGTGAAAGTGATGGCTTCATTATACACCTTTTCAATTATATCTCTATCTGCTTGGGGAAGCCTTCTTAGAAAGATCGAGGTAAATGGATCTAAAGCCTTTAAGTAAACTTGTATGACAACCTCATCTGGTATAGTGTAAGGAGCTTCCAGCTTTTGATGCATTTTGTGAAAACGATGATTAAACATAGAAATGGGCTCCTTAGGATCCTTCCTCGTGGTTATGAACTGGTGATGTGTCACCGTAGGATTGACATATAATTTGAACTGATTGAGGAATTTGGTTTTGAAGTCATTCCATACTTAGATAGACCCCTGTGGCAAATTTAGGTACCAGTTGTATGCAAACTCTCCCAAAGTGTATGGGAATAGATGACAGACGACATCTTGGTGGGCAATCTCTTTACGGTTGTAAATTTCCTTGAAGGCATGGATGTGTTCTTCTACTGTCCTAGATTCACCATATATGAATCATGTACAAAACTTCTCCAGATTTTTGGGTAAATCATGGAGCTGCCCAACAAAGTTCAAAGGTGAGCTTGTTGTGTTATCGAAAAAGGCCATTGGATGAGGTTGCTGCAAATGTTGATTTGGAAAATTCTGATTTTGATTGATGGCTGCTGTAATAGTTGGGGCAGCGATGTGTGATTGCTGTCCAAGAGGATTATGAGGTATGGCAAGGTGATGAGAAGATTTATCTTTTTCGTTACCCTTGTCATTGCGAGCCCTTTGGTGGTGAGTGAGTTCGAGAAACTAGCCTCTTTTCAAAGATAATCTAAGCACACACTCGAACCTCTCTTGGGAGAAACATCCAATATTATCTAGTTCTTAAGTCTTGAGGCCCTCCTTTTAGTGCCACTTCTATTGAGCATTGTTTTGACACAAGCCAACTTGCTAGGATCTCGAGATTCAATCTCTTCTCTTGAAAGAATAACAAAGTTATTCCCAAGGTTCTCCGAGGTCGGGTCACAACCTTCTTGGTTACTCAATTGAAGATAAATGTGATTGTTCATGAGGAGGCCTTTGCTGGTATGTTCAAGACAACAAACTGCAAAATACTGTTAGTTTCTCTTTAGGTATTTTTGGGTTTAACAAGTATGGGTATAGTAAATAACATGCAACTTTATATATTTTTTAGATATCAATTTTTTAGAATTTCAAGACGGAATTTAAAGAGATGAGGATAACAAGAAATGCAATGAATTATAAAGTAAAGTAAAATCCTAAGGACATTAACCGCTATAAACCCTTCCTTGCGAATTGAATGCTGGAGAGATTTGGAACAACCCACGAAGCATAAATTAGACCAAGTCACAATTCACTACTCTACAGATGCAAGCGTTTGGAGAGAAGACATATTCACTCATGCAAGGTATTCAAAATCTATCAAATCATGAAGCCACCAAGATGTGCGCACCCACGAGACATATTTATTGTTAAGCCCAAAGATGATCTTCTCCACGCATTCATCACAGCAAGGCAGATATACAACAACAAACTCCAACTAAAAGTAGCATGAATTCGAAACACAACACAAAGGGCTCTCTGAAAATAAAGAATAATGCAAGCATACATTAAATAAATTTGCATAGATAGCAGTAATTCACACACCACAAATGAAGCACCCAATGTAGATCTTAATTGTATTAAGAAGTTGGCCCATTACATTTCTTTTTGATTACAATATATAGGATTTTGATCTACAACTTTGATTTTTGGAGTTAGGGCATCAGAGAGTTTAAACTAGAGAACAAAGGTTAAAACTAGAATTTTACTGAATGGAAACTACTACTAACTGATACTATATAAATTGTATGTATTCTTAAATCCATTTACAATCCATTTTCTCATGCAAAGAGGGAAAAATCCACCAAAGAAGAGAGAGAGAAAGGAGGTGAGTTCCTTCTGTAAACTGGGAGTCTTCTTCTCGATTCTAGTAATCCTTCTTGGATTCTTCATCTAGAACTGTCTCTAGTAGTGGGGATGGATAGGAAACCTTTAGTATTCCCAAAATGAACTCAAGTTTTCCATTAATCTAATCTAGAGTCTAACTGGTGTTTGAAAAAAAGTGACCTCGCTAGAAACCCCCAGTTTTTTGGACCCCGACCTCTACCCCAAAACTCTAATGCCTTTAAAATTTCCTAGGTGCTTCTCAAAATTTGCAAACTCAGAGGTCCCAAAACTTCAGACTTGTCATGGGCTGAAAGGCCAAAAAAATTTGAAGAGCCCAAAAGGCTGAAAGGCCAAAAAAAATGTACTTGCTTTCGGGGCCGAAATGCTGAAATGTCGGAGGCTGAAAACTCTTCCTTGGTAGAATTTTAGCCAAGTGTTTGAAAATCTTTCCCCATCTACCTAGTAATTGAACCTTGGATCTTTATCTAGTGAAGACCTCTGGGTGAGCTGCCCAGAGCCTTTACACTATCTCTTGAACTTCTTCAAATTTGATTTCTTTCCTTCTTATCTTAGTGACCCTTCATTCTTGCTTCTTTCTGAAGATAGTCAATTCAAAAGTGAAGAACGTGATCTCTTCCTCATGCTGTAACATTCTTTGTATTTCTTCTTTCATGTAAAATAGTTGCTGCAGGGCCTCCTTGGTACTAACTCCGGCCAGAAGATCCTTGAACTATTGGACCACCTCTTTGGAGGGACGTAGAGCCTATTTTTTCTCATCCATATAGACGTTGAGGCCGACCCCTATGAAGAAGGTATCTATATCTTCGATCCATCTTACTACCTCCTCCTAGTTTTCATCTATAAGGGCCTGGTATTTCTTTTAGGCCTTAATTATTTTGGTCATTTGTTCAGTCCAGGTCTCAAATTTGTCCAATTCTTTGCTCTCATAGACTTTCACCAAAATTTGGAAACGTTTCTTTTGAAATATCTCCAAGTCCTAGAGAGCTACTTACCACTTAACCACCTCTGAATCCATACCCCCATCATCTTCCATAGGTCAATGAGTGAATTAAATTCAACCAATATGGTCTAGTATGGCCTAAATATCGATGGAATTGCCTTCTCTCTAAATTGTTCAAATTCATTTATCCAATCGGCGCTCGCTTGGATGAAAGAGGGAGTCAAACCTGCCGGCAAATCTGCTGTAGCCCTTTTATCAAGCATGGCTTATAATGAAGCCTCTGAACAATTTTGCACAATAGGACCCACCATCTTTTGAATGAACCCTTTTAATGCTTCATTTTGGTCCGTTAAAGCTTTGATGGTTTCTTCATCTTTATTCATGAACCCTAGAGCGTGCTTCAGCCCTAATGCTACTAGTGTCTTGATACCTTCTCTGGTAGGTTCACCCAAATCTACCTCCTTGAATGTATGGCCCTCTGACAAGCCTATTTTCTGAGAAGTGTTCAGGGGAGGGATAGCTATCTGGGCCTTCCAATGACCCCTAGTGTCCTGAGTCATATACGACATGGTCTTTGTAGGAACACTAATTTCTGCCTGGTGGAAGCCTTGCTTCATAGCGATCATACATGCATCCTCCCCATCCAATTCATTGGTATAAGTTCTCTTCCTGAGTTGTATCTCCTTAGTAAACCAAGTAGGTTTGCAAGATATAGTTACAGGTTCATATGGTGCAACCTGGAGGACTTAAGTTAGGCATTGCACTTCTAGGGTTATTTCTTTCTCTGATTCCTTCTCTTGCCCTCTTTCCTGTTCATTCCCTCCTTCTTTCATTCTTTCCCCTCCCGTATCTACATACATTTCCCCTTCTCTCTCTCTCCTACCTCTCCTCATTCAGTTACCACATTTCCCCTTCTTTGTCCTAGGCTTCTTCCTCGGAAGTGTCAATTGATACCTTTGACCTTAGACCGATTATGGCCTCCAGCGTGGTCTGGAAAGGTGGTGTGTCTTTAGCACTCATCGCTTCTTTGGAAACCTGAGTGGCACATGTTGAAGGGATTGATGTTGAGGGAAAAAGTGTTGGTATGATTGGAGTGGGAGATGAGGAGATGGTGGTAGTAGACAGAGGCAGAGTTGGTGCAAGATTAGGTGTTGGAGTTGGTAGGGAAGCTGGTGGAGTAGGTATATGAGGTGGTGGAGTGAAAACATAACTCCCTCCAGCTACACTTTCTGTTGCTAAACTTTAGTTACCCCACTATCTTGGGTTTTAGGCTCTGGAGCATAATTAGAGCTTATTGGTGGAGCAGAAACATTCACCAAAGGATTGGTGAACTGGACCGGTGGCGGAGTGAGTACTACCTAGGGATTTATGAGCGGTGGTCCCCCAGTGTATGTATCTTGGCCATGATCTAAAAATCCTTCAAGTCCTTCAAAATCAGAAAGCATAAACTCATCCGATCCTAATGCATCCAAAGCATTATCTTGTTCTTTGGGATCCTCTTTATGTTTCTTGGTAGTCTCCTTTTCTCTCCTCTTTTGCAACCTCGTTCTTGGCACTAGGGGCTCATCTTCTTCTGGTTGCTCAGATCCCTCTTGTATTGTTTCCAACTGCGGAGACTCAGAACTCTTCTTCCTCTTATATGTTTTCTTCTTAGTGGTGGGGGGAGATTGGCCAAAGGTAGATGGGCCTTCACCTGATTGGGGCTGTGACGACCCCACTGGTGGGTCAATCTGGCCTGTCATTCTAGTTTTCTTGGGCCTTGGATTAGAGCCATATTCAACTGGTCATTTATGACCATACATGGTTCTCAACTTCTGAGAGGGAACTTTCTTGTATTTAGGAGCTGTTGACTTCTCCCCTCGATGTTTTTCCACTTTCCTTGAAGGCTCCATCAATGTTTTCACTGGGATTGGACTCATTTTGTGTGGGTTTTTGATCCAAGCTATGGTGGTATTTATCACATGCCTTGCCCAAAATTCTATGTCATCATTTTCATCCTTGTCCACCTTTGCGTTCATGATTGGCCAGTCGTATACCTTATCCTCGGTGTAAATGTCCTCCAAGACCTCATCTGAATCACATTCCCAAACTTTTGAGGAAATATAAACTTTTAACACCTCTTTTGCCAAAACGAGGTTCATTCTGCAATAATCCCAGATCCTGACCTCATGATCATCTATACAGTTTATCCACTGATCCTCCAAGTGTGGCTCATGTATGTAGAATTTGCCAATAATGTGGCTGTAAGTACATATGGGGTCAAAGCGAGCTCGCACTTTCTTGTAAAATTTCAAGGGGCAATCATCCCATTCAAAAGCCAAGGACTTGCAAACCTTCATGTCTTGTAGTGTATATGGTCCCAAAGAGATGGGAAAGTCCCAACAGTGTTTCTTCTTATGCTTTATACGCTCGTATGCATCCGCGAGCTGCCTGGCCATCTCCAGTATAATTATCCAGTCGAATGAGTATCTAGGTAGCTTCTTAGTTTGCAAGGTTGACCTGGCTATCTTGATATAGATGAATGTCATGAACTGGATAAAGTAGGCCCCAATGGCCCTGACCTTAGCAGTGGCTTCTTCTGACATTATTTTAGCAAAGTCACCTTCGATAGATTGGATGATCGTGAATATGAATGCATCATTGACTATCCTATAATCAAGGGAATCTTCTGGCATGTTTGCTCCTTTTACGAGCTGTGGGTATACAAGGTGGGGCCATGCATTTGGATCGTTTAGACTTCCCCTCTTGTTGAGGCCAGGATAATCTGCCCGTGTAGCCAGTAGATACACCATGTAAGTGCTCATGTAAAACTTGGGATTATGCCTTACTTCTATCAACAGCTCATCCAGATTGTCACTAATGATAGTGGCCCAGTCGAATCTTTCTTTTCATCCTCAGATCCTTTCTATCAAGATGATCATCCAGTGTTCAAGCTGAATGGATTGAGGTAACCCATACACCCATCTTATCAATGTTATAGCTGCTTGGTTGTCATCCTTCATGTAGCCTCTTCGGAGGTCTATCTTGTCTAGTATGTTTTTAGGAATTGGCTACTTGAGATAGTCTTTATTCATCATCTCGTGTACGACTTGCTCCCTGTTACCAAACCACTTGGTCCCCTTCTCAATGTAGAAGTCATAGGAATTGTCTATGCCTTTGTGGAGGTGGAAAACATTGTTGATGACATCCGGCCTAATGTCTAGCACCACCTGGTCCTTTGAGTTTACTACCACCCTCTTATCTGAATCGTAGTGATGAGCTAGGGTGATGATCAATTCTGAAGATGAAACGACCACTGGGTGTGTGGCTGCATTTACTGGCCCGGATAGGACTAATGAGGTGTAGTCATCAAATCTATTTGCTGGCTGGGAGCACTGAGTTGGGAATTCATTCCAATCCACATTCCCAATGTTGGTGTTGGTTATCTCACTGTGTTTGTTTCCCACCTTTGAGCTAGGGGGATTCCCCTTGTATTGATACTTCATTGGGGAGGCTGTCTTTGGTTCAGTCATTCCTATAAGAAAAGACAAATATCAGTAGCTTATTGAACAAGAAAAAAAAACCATTTAAACTATGAAAGCAAGTAAAGAGAGCTGAATAAACAGCTAAGTGTGAGTTTTTGCACTTTTAGGCCTTTCGGGGTTTTGGTCATCGACAATTATTTTGGAGGCCAAAAAGTATGAAAGCGCGAAAAGGTCTGTTGGAAGGACAAAGTCCGTTGGGACTTTCAGGGTCTGAAACTGAGAGGTACTTGCTTAGGAACACCAAACATTTGAAAGTGATGAGGACCTCTGAAAGTCTGAACAAAGGTTTCACTTTCAGCATTTTCAGACCTTTCAGTCTTTTGGACCTTTTGGATGTCTGAAAGACCAAAAAGTCTGAAATGGCACTTAGTGAGGGCAAGAAGATCCATTTTTGGCCTTTTGGAGGCTGAAAACCTGCGATAAGGGCCGCGATCGACAAAAAACAAAACCCTAAACCTAAGAAAAAAGAAAAAAAGAAAACCCTAGGTCCGACAGGGAAGGACATCCCTGTCAACACACGAAGGCATAAAGGCCCAATGTGACAAAGAGACAAAATGCCCTAGGTTGGACAGGAACTAGGTGCACCGATGAAACCCTAGACATAGACCCAAAAACACAAAGCAAGGAAGAGTGAGGAGAGCCTACCTTTAATGAACGAGCAAAGGGAGGACATCCAGGCGGCTCAGAAGTGGAAGTGGTCGGCGAGGAGAAGCAGATGAAATTGCAAGAGGGAGCACAAAATAAAAGCAAAGTGATTTAGAAATGAAGGCCCTTCCTATTTATAACTCGTGGGCTGACGTCAACGGTTTTGAAACTTTCAGACCCCGAAAGGCCGAAAATGCCAAAGGAGAACCAAGCCTTCGGCCTTTTGGTGTTTTCGGAGTCTGAAAACACTGAAAGGTTGGGTCTTCGGCCTTTCGGCCATTTCAGAGTTTTGGAGGACCTAAGTCCTCCAAAAGGCCAAAAAAGGGTTCTCCCTTCCTCTAACTTGGTTTCAACAATCATCTATGGTGGCTGACTGGATTTTGAAGAGGGGGAGACAGGATAAAAGGCAGAAAAAAACAAAAAGAGGGGGCTCCCCATGGTCAGAGGACCAAAAAATGGGGTGTGTTTTGTGGACCCACAACAGGTCCTAGGTGTCATAAGTCGTCCTAAGATACATAAATGAGTCCTAGGATGTATTGAGGGGTCCTAGGTGTCATAAGTGGTCCTAAGGGGTCCTAGGATACATAATTACATTATTTTTTCTAGGTTTTCTTAAGGGGTACTAGGTGTCTTAACTATTCCTAATGGGTCCTAGGATACATTAATGGGTCCTAGGATGTCTTAACGGTTGTTCAGTGTCTTAAGGGGTCCTCATATCTATTAATAGATCCTAGGATACATTGATGGGTGCTAAGTGGTCCTAGGGTAAATTAATGGGTATTGGGATACATTCATGGGTCCTAGGGCATTGTACTATACATTAATGGGTCCTAGGGGTCCTTGGTGTCTTAGGAGGTCCTAAGGGGTCCTAAAATATCTTATGTGGTCTTAGATATCATAAGTGGTCCTAAGATATCTTAAGGGGTGCTAGGTGTCTTAAGTGGTCCAAAGGGGTCCTCGGTGTCATAAGTGGCCCTAAAGAGGCCTAAGATACATTAAAAGGTCCTATGATGTCTTAAGGGGTCCTAGATGTCTTGAGGGATCCTAAGGTCTCTTTGTACATGTATTAATGCATCCTAGGATACATTAATAATTTTTTGGATACATTAATGGGCCCTTAGGGGTCGTAGGATACATTAATGGTTTGTAGGAGTCTAAAGGGGTGCTAAGGGGTTCTAGGAATCTTAAGAGGTCCTAAGGGGTCTTAGGATGTCTTAAGTGGTCCTAAAGGGGCCTAAGATACATTAATGGGTCCTAGGATGTCTTAAGGGGTCCTAGATGTCTTATGGGATCCCAAGGTTGCATAGTACTTGTAGTAATGCATCCTAGGATATGTTAATGTGTTTTAGGATACATTAATGGGTCCTAAGGGGTCTTATGATATATTAATGTTTTGTAGGAGTTTTAAGGGCTGGTAAGGGGTCCTAGGATGCACTAATGGGTCCTAGGATGTCTCAAGTGGTCCTAAAGGGATGTATGATACATTATTGGGTCCTAGGATGTATTAAGGGGTACTATATCTCTTAAGGGATCCTAAGGTCTCCTAGTGCATGTATTAATTTGTCATAGGATACATTAATGAGTCTTGGGATATATTAACGGGTCCTACGAGGTCCTAGGATACATTAATAGTTTGTAGGAGTCTTAAGGGGTGCTAAGGGGTCCTAGGTGTCTTAAGAGGTCCTAAGGGGACCTAGGATGTCTCAAGGGGTTCTAGGTGTCATAGTTAGTCCTAAGATTTCCTAGGATGTCTTACGGTGTCCTAAGTGTCAAGAAATAGGGGGGAAGAGATGGAGAGAGGGGGAAGAAATATGACAGAAGAGAGAGATGAGATGGAGATAGTGAGAGGGGTGAAGGGATGGGATGGTGAGAGGAGGATGGAGAGGAGAGAGTGGGAGAGGGTTATTATGGTGAGAGAGATGTGAGAAACAGAGTGTGAGAAGGGGGAGAGGATGAGATACATGAGATAGAGATAAAGGATAATAAGGGGGGAAGATATGGTGAGAGAGAGAGGTTTTACCTTGTGAATGTCCACTACTCCTTATTATTTATAAAGCCTTGTCATGACTTAAAAATATGTAATGAGGGGTTTTAGCTTGGGAATGTCCAATAGTCCTTGAGTGCATTACCTTATAAATAACTCAAGTCCACTGGTATTTCCAAGTGGATGAGCTTTTTTAGTAGTTGATGCAGGAGCATCCTTGGGTTGTTGGCAATCTTGCATAACCCAAAAATATTTCCTTTCAATTTTGTCCTCATTTTCTAGTTTCTGTGTATTTTAGTGGCGTTCCTTGGATTTAGATTATTTTCTTTGCAAACCTCAGGGTATATTCTCAACATTATGTTTTACTTATGTCTAGGTTTACACCTCAATCAGATACTTTTTTGAGTAGATATTCTAGATTCATGGTCAGTTATGTGCGTTCTTCAAGTTCTAAAGTTCAAATGTGTTTTCCGATCTCGTGAAGCATTTTACTAATTGACAAAGCTTTGTGGCCCATATCATGATGTTCCTTGATCTTTGGCCAATGTATCTCTTAGATCATGCATCATTTCTTCATCTTGGAATCAAGATCCTTATGATTTGGGTCCTAACTTATATCTCTGTATTACATTTTCTTTGTCTTGGAAAATGTAATTGATCTAGAGGACGCATGAGTTGTGAAGGCTCTATATATTAATGTAGTTAATATTTTTTTTAAGGGGAAGCTGAGTAGTGATACTATAAGTTGTAAATATACCTCCTTAAGTTCAGGATTGTAGGATTTGTTTTTTATTATTGGCATGTATCCCTAAGAATGTAAATTGCATGTTGTAGGCAAACCAAATGTAAATTTTTTGAATCTATGATAATGTGAATGGGTGATTTTGCACGTTTTCATTAAATTGTTGAGTTCTTATTGATCTTGAGTAGTTGATTTCCATTTTTTTGACTCAGGATACATGGTTTGGACCATCTCCATTTGGGAAACTCATGTCATCATTGTATTAGGTGATATCAGAGAAAGGTTGATGTTCCTATGAAATAAGATCTGAGTTCCTAAGCTTGTGAAGCCCTAGTTGAATCTATTGTGGGATGGAAGAGTGTGGATGTGGCCCACAATTGCAGAGGAGTTGTGAAAGGGGATCATAGAAGAGTTTTTATTGATTGAGAATCTTGTTGTTGAGGCATTCCAAGGGTAAACTAATTTCCAAGGTGAGGCAGTTGCACTTGAGAATAGGAAATATGCCTCCAAGAAGAATGAACCATAGGAGGTTAGAGAAAATGATGGAAGAATTTAAAAATGAGATTAGGAATGAGATTTGAAATGATTTGATTGGATTGTGAAGGAATCCTAAAATAGAGGAGGAAAATGAATAAGATCGATGTTGAAGATATTGAGACTAAAGGGGTTGTGATCCCTGCAAAAGAGGAAAGATTTTTGAGAGCTATGGCACAAGTAAGTAAAGGTTATAGAATGGAGGTTTCTGATTTTTCTAGCTCATTTCATCTTGAGGATTCGATAGATTGGATTGGTGAGCTGGAAGATTACTTTGAGCTTAAGGATAATAGAGATCCAAAGAGGGTTAGGTTAGCACAGGCCAAGTTGAAGGGTCATGCTTCCTTATGGTGGAAAGAGTTTCAAAAAGATAGAGAGGAAAATGGTGAAATGAAGATCACTAGATGAAGGGTAATGGTTGATAGATTGAAACCTAAATTCATTCTTGAGAACTATGAGTTGGAATTGTTCAATAAATTGTAGAACTTGAAATAGAAGGACATGAGTGTAAAGGATTACACCGAAGAGTTTTGCAAGATGAAAATCAGATCTAGACACTGAGAGATATCTAAGGAGAAGGTGACTAGATATATTAATGGCTTGAGTTTCAATATTCAGGATGAGCTAAGTATGTTGAGGGTTAAGACAGTGGAGGATGCTTATCAGTATGCATTAAAGGTAGAAGATAAGTTAAGGAGGAGACAAAGTAATCCTAGAGGAAAGGAGAATCAAGTGAGTAGAAAAGGAAAAGAGAAGAAGATCATTGAGGAAGAAAATGACAAAAGGACACTTAGGAGGGGAAGTGGTAACAAATATTTCAAATGTGGTGGCATAGGACATAGATATTTTTAATGTTCTAAGGGATCTAAAAAAATCATGGGAAAAAAAAACTTGTGGCACATGAATAGAAAACTATTGATGCACTTATGGAGAGTATGGGAGAACTTGAGATGGGAGAGTCTCTTATGATTAGGAGAGTCATGTTGAGTAAGAAGGAATTTGAACCTATACAAAGGATGGATTTGTTTAGGATTGTATGTAAATGAGGAGGTAAATGTTGTAAGGTTATTGTAGATAGTGGTAGTATAGATAATTTGGTATCAAAGGAGATGGTGTAGAAGCTTGGCTTGAAGAAGATGATACATCCTTGTCCTTATGGGATAATTTGGTTTCAAGATAATCACATGGTGGAGGTGAAAGAATAATATTTTGTAAAATTAAACATTGGGCCTTATAGAGATGAGGTATTTTGTGATGTGGTATCTATGAGTGCTTGTCATGTTCTATTGG
This sequence comes from Thuja plicata, assembly GCA_018584345.1. Lineage (NCBI taxonomy): Eukaryota > Viridiplantae > Streptophyta > Pinopsida > Cupressales > Cupressaceae > Thuja > Thuja plicata. The sequence continues at coordinate 54,545 of MU226792.1, forward strand.
GAAAACCTTGGCAATATGATAGGGGAGCTATCCATGATTGCAAAAGTAACTTGGTCACAATAGAGAAGGATGGGGAGAATTTTACTTTAGTTCCCTTGAAGGAGGAAGAGGGGAGAATTGAAAGGAATCTAATCCAAGATATATATTTCAAAGAAGAAGAATACAAAGGTTGATATAGATCTAAAGAATGATCTTGGAGGTAGATCAGAGAACCAGTCGGTATCAGATAACAGGAAGGGTAAAGTGAACCAACAAAACAATTTGGTTGTTGATCAAATGAAGTCTTGTAGAAGAGGTAAATCAGGTGTGTGAAGGAAAATAGGTGGTGATAGAAGTTCTTTACTACCTGATGCTGATGTGAGGCATGATAAAGTAAGTGCAGAGAAAAGTGAGATAATGAATTTGACAGAATAAAGAGAAGAAGTGCAGAGAAATAAAGTTGCAAATAAAGAGGATATTTGGATCAAGAATGAGCATAAATTTACATCCTGAATCTTTTCATATGTTCATAAGTTCCTCTTATGGAACATATTTTCTCACCAGGGGTGTCTGATGCACGAGCATCCTTGAGTCGTTGGCTATCTTGCATCACCCAAAAATATTTCCTTTCAATTTTTTTCTCGTTTCCATTTTATGTGTATTTTTAGTGGCATTCCTTGGATTTGGATCGTTTATTTTTGTGAAGCTCAGGGTATGTTCTAGACATTATGTTTTACTTATGTTTGGGTTCGCACCTCAATCAGATACTTTTTTGAGGAGATATTCATGATTCATGGTTAGTTATGTGTGTTCTTCAAGTTCTAATGGTCAGACAAGTTTTCTGATCTCGCGAAGCATTTTCCCGATCGATGAAGCTTTGCGGCTCGTATCATGATGTTCCTAGATCTTTGGCCAACATCTGTCTTGGATCGCATGTCATTTCTACATCTTGGCATTGAGATCCTTATGATTTGGGTCATGACCTATATTCTTGTATTACATTTTCTTTGTCTTGGAAAATGTAATTGATCTAACCAACATATGAGTTGTGAAGGCTCTATATATTGAGGCAATTGATCTTTGTTTAAGGGGAAGCTAAGCCATGATAGAAGAAGTTATAAATATACCTCCTTGAGGTTAGGTATGTAGGATTTTTTTTCTGATTATGGGCATGTAAGCCTAAGAATGTAAGCTACATGTTGCATGCGAATCAAATGTAAATTTTATGAATCTGTGATAATGCGAAGGGATGGTTTTGCATATTTTTAGTACATTATTGAGTTCTTATTGATCTTGAGTCATCGATTTCCGCTAAGTTGACTTGGGATGTATGGTTTGGACCATCTCCATTGGGGAAACTCATGCAAAGACTGTGTTAGTAGTTCCACCTCTGTTAAAGAATTTTCCTAATTCTAAAACTTCATCACAAACAAAATATGGTGATCTAGCTTGGCTGGTTGACACAAAATACGAATTTCAACACTACAGACACATACATACATACATAAATATATAATTACATACATATACATATATACATGTACACACATTATATACGTGCATATATACATATGTATACACATATTAAATTTACATATATATACATATGCATTACACATATAAAATATATGTAATATTAAATATTATATATATTTAATGTGTATAGATTTATATTTTTTAGGTTTAAAATCTCGATCAAACTTTTTAATGTTTAAAAATCGGATCATGTTATGCCTAGGTAATAGGCTTGGATAACAAGGTTGAGGCTTGGGAACTCCATTTTTCATTTCTTTTGTTCTTCCAGTTTGGTTTCTCAACTTCCTCATCATCGAGTTTACATGTCATCAATTCGGTATTTGTAAAATTACCACTATAATTTCACATGTCTTCTGAGCTGTCTAACCTTTTTTTTTCTATTTTTAGACAACAATAACGTTAAAGTTTAATTTTATTTACTAGTGTCTCCATAGTTCTCACAGACATACGTGTATCATTTTTTAATAACTTTTGATCTACTTGACCAAATTTAAAACAAATTATATATCATTGTTGTGCACTTGATTCTTTACAATTTTAAAAAATAAAAATTGCACATGTTTTCAATTATTTTGATGCAAGTTATATTTCGTGTATGAACATGCACATGATTTTCAAGATGTGCCCACTTAACAAAATGATAAAAAAAAACTCAACAAAAAATTACAAAAATTAGAAAACTTTTGGCTTTCATTCTTATCTATCTTCTACCAAAATATTTTTCAAAATACTAAATCTAACTATGACTTTTTTATGTGAATGCCTAACACTATGTTATGTTTTTCTGAAAAAATCAGGAAAAGAATTTCATGCGTAAAGGATTTGACCCTCTTAATCTTATCCATTTGTTTTTTAAATAGTAGTTCAGAAACTAGACTCAAAGTACTACACTTCTTGTTGTTTTCACATCTTCTAATTTTTAGTGCACGACTCTCAAATTTCTCTTTCAAGTTCAGGTTTACCTTATTTTAGAAAAAAAGTGGCCACTTATACCCCCTTTTTGGCACACCATCTTGGTGCACTTACCCATGCATACAACCGGAAAGGTCCCCCATCCTTACCAATCCCTCACCTTTTGATGTATGTCATTTTTTTTAGCCTTTGACTCCATACGAGTTCCCCTTTTCATTGCCTTCTTCAATTACTATGAATATTCAAAAAGAGCAAGATAAGGCTTAAGCCTTCATACAACATTTGCAGAATTTTCAATCCAAAGTAAGTCAAATTCTTTATAAGACTCAAGAAAAGAAAAAGAAACTTATAGATCACCATCATGTCCCTCATATTTTTCAATCTGGGGATAGAGTGTGGCTATACTTAGACGAACGTCGTTTCCAAGAGAAAGCACATCGTAAGGCATGAGCCTTACACTATTTTGCAAAAGGTGTCTATTAATTCTTTTTGGTTTGATCTTATAGCTCAGTTGGGCATCCATGATGTTATTAATGTTGATCTTCTCAAGCACTACCATGGGTCAACACTAGAGACTGAGCTTCTTGTTAGCCATCCTATAGATGTTGTTCTTGATTTTCAGCTACCACTTGATTTTGACCTAGTTTTTGAAACAAATGTTTGTCAGTCCTGGCATGGCCTCATCACTTCCTACCTTGTTGCCAAACAAGGTCAACTTCCTCATCAAGCCTGTTGGATCTCTTACCATTAGCTATCTCAAGATTTTATTTCTCTTCTATCATTGGAGTCCAATGCCAATATTGTTGGGAGGAATGATGAGGATTCATAGGGTATATGTTAGAACATAGCATTTAAATTATTATTTAATATTTGTCAATTTTATCCTACATAAAAAGTTAAAAGTTAAAAGTCAAATGTTAGTTTCCTAGTTGTTAGGAAGTTAGCATAAATTAGAAAATTGTTAGGAAGTTTATATAAGTTAGAAAATTACTATTATTTTGGTTATTTTCCACTTCGTGTGAAGATTAGATGATATTTAGAATCTTTAATTTTGGCATACATAATGCCTATTTAATAATGTATTTGCTCTTCACATGCATATTAGAGAATGCAAATTTTATAGTTTATTTTATTGCAAAGATTATATTGTCTTTTGTTTTTTAAGAGTTTATGCTATTTTATTTGAAAATTTAATACCTACTACTGGTTTGCTTGCCTCTTTCCATATCAGGATGAGTTATGACAAGCTAGGCTAGGATAAATTTATTTGTGAACTTCCATGCTATGCACATTTTAAGTTTTTTACTCTAGTCAATGCATAAAAGGAACCTAGCCACTATGCGTCCAAATCATAAGGGAAATGGCATGAGTATTTAGTTTGTGACATTAAAATATCTTAATGAAGATTTAGATTAAAAAGACATATGTTTACTCTTCTAGTAGGTCATGTCCCATGTAGAAATGACCTAACTAGTTTAGGGCCAATTGTTATTTTCATGTAAACCATATGAGATGAAAATAAAACAATATTAACAATTACTATTAAAAAAAATCTTATTCAATCTTTTATGATTGACATGTTTATAATATAAATATATCATTTTTTTTATGTAGTTGTTCTTTTTAAAAGAGAGCTTTGCATTGACCCAGAGCTCTGAATCAGTGAGGCCACAAATGAAGAACTTCATCTCCAATAGGATTTGAACTTTGATGACAAGAAAAATAACATAACAACTTAACCATAACAATATATCAAAGTTGGCTTCTACTTTGATCATATTCACTATATTTAGCATGAAATAACATTTTTTCTTTTTTCTTTCTATACATAGTACATTGATTTTTTATTCCCAATTTTCTTTTGTGTTTTCTTTATTTCAAATCTGGATAGTTGAATTTTATTTACACAAAATTGCACATCATGTTAATTTTGTGCAAATGAAATGCTATTATGATTTAAAATACAGTTGGATATGAGGATTAATTGTTGCACAAACATAAAACGATTAAAATACATGGAGGAAAAATGGAGAAGCTGCAATAGTTCAATTTAAGAACAACAAAGGCATGATGACACAAAATTCACTTTTTGTTTTCCAATTTCTAATAAATTGTAGGTTGTTTGATCAATTAGCTCTCAGCCATACTCTTGCAAGATAATAGACTTGTGTTTCTTCCATCTCCTCTTGGGGAGATACAAAGGTCTTTTCTCCGGTTTTGGTACTCTAGTTGAAATTTATGCCTAGTGATGTGTTCTTCAATAGCCTTGCTCTTGTACAACTTATTCTCCAGAATTTAGAAGCACAACCTTTTCTAGGTCAACCCACCAATATCGCTAAAGATAGGGTGTCTTTTCTTAGAATACAATCACTAAGTTAGTAGGTAATACGAAATGCAAGTTAAGAAAAGTATAAGACAAGAAGTATGGCATCTTGAAAGGTAATATATCAAAGCATGCAAAGTAAATAAACAAACTGGTATGTAAACATAAGGGAATGTTTGTAAAGAAAGAGGATACTTATTTGAGCTCAAGTTGGTTCTTTAATCTTCCATTTTGATTATACTAGTCCTATTACAAGATGAGATGATGTAGGTGAAATTAAGAATGAGAGGAGAATCCCTTTGTAAGCCATAGTAGGGAACTTCTAGGACTGTTTATTTTGTTGGTACTCCTATTTCTTACTTCCATTTTGAATATGTCATAACCCAAAATATCTGGCATCCTAAATTAGTGGAATTAAAAGAGAGTTGGCATCCTAAATTAGTGGAACTAAGAGAGAGTGGGTGTCTCTTCGGTGATGATATCTGAATTACTACAATTATTATGAAAAATATTCATACAAAGAGTGGTAGTTACAAACCTATTTTTGGAGTGTCATCATTATGCATGGTTATGGGGAAACATATTCTTTCTTTTTCATTAGTTCACCTTTTCTTTATGTGTATCTATGCAGTGTGGCTTCACAGATGTTTCACAGATAAAAAAACCTGCAATATCCATTCCAAATTGGGGGGGAAGCCTTGTCTCCTTCTCCTTTCCTTTATTCATAATTCTCTCTTCAAGATATCGAAAAATCAAGTTCCTTTCTGACCTTAAAAGGAAAACCAATGTTATGCCCTTCAATAAAAAAAAAAAGAAACAAAGCCAAAATTATATATATATATTCTCAAAGATACGGAAGTCATGAGAAGGTAAGTGCCTTCCAATAAAAAAAATAGTAGTGAGGAGAGCCACGAGTTCTCTGAATACATGGATTTTGGATGGTTTGTGGGGGGCATCCCTCATGCATGCTGGCTTTGGGAATTCATTTGGAGAAAACTACTCTTGAGAGCCAATTTTGGGAAGAGACGTATGTAGTAGTTGAAGGCATTGTGTGAGGCATTGAGGACTACTGAAATCTATTATGTAATAAGGTGATTATATTGGTTGAAGTTTGCACTGATGTATGGGGTTTGGCATGCATCTTCTTGGTGTTATTAATGTTTGTTCTGTGAGGTAAGGGCTTGTCTCATTTCTTGCATTCACTAAATATTGTATTGAAAGTAGTAGGCATAGTTTGATTTTGTAAGATGCTAAACATGAATTCTAAGCATTGTTCATATAATCATCATCATGAGATTGAAATATGGGTCTGTGTTATCTTCTTTGGAAACCGTTTAGGTTTCTCTATCATTATTATACCAATCCCTTATAAGGTCAATTGTATTTGGTTATAGCTAGTTGTTCTATGTACGCCTAGTATGATTTGGTGTTGATGTTACTTGCAATACTCTGTCTTCATGTCCTTCATCTACTACACATTGTTCATAGTGTTTGGGTTTTCTAGAAAAACTGCAAATATTTGGTGGTGTAGAAAACATTTAAGAGAAGATTTAATTTAAGAAATTCAGGAATTGAATGACCTTAAAATCTTGTGTTGCATTAATTTTCTTTAGTAATGATTCCACTTATGCATCGATTTAGAATGAAATTATGTAAAGTGTAAAACAAAAAAAAAAACAAGTGTATAGGGAGGAGCATGTTGTTCTCAAACAATATTAAAATAATGGTGTTTCAGCTAATAAATAAGGGAGCAAAGGCTAAATATTTTATTTTCAATTAGAACTCGCTCACAGTTAGTGATTGTGACAGAGTTGTTTACTACATGTCTTCAATACTTAAGTTCCATTTGTATTCTAATTGTTAGATGGCATGATTTATTAAGTTACATTTTGTATGATGAATGCAATGAAGTTTGATAGTCTCTGGTTTCGGTTGAATCCTTTTGTCAAATCAGAATGATGCACTCATGTTTGTATGTTTTCTTAAAATATTTAATGCATTTGAAGTACTGATGTGAAGGTACTTTTCATATGTGATAGAGTGACGTCTTTCACATTGCAATTGGAATTACATAAGATTGTGTTTATTCTCCTTACTATGAGAAAGATTTGAGAAGAGACCAGACTAACTATAGAATGTTTTTTTTTACCCAGTTGTGTTCCTGTCTTCTCTTGTGAAGAGTTTGTACTCATGTATGCATGAATGTATTCTTGTTGTGAATGAGAAGAATGTATGTTAAACTTAGATTCGTGGAGATACATGTTATTGAGGTGGAAAAAAGATCTTGAAATTTTCATATCATGCTAGGAGAAGATCATCAATTCTAAGTTAACATATATGATATGATAAAAATCCCTCAATGAACCGAGTGTGTACCATAATGAAAGAGGAAAGAAAAATTGATTTGAAATTTAGACTATCGAGAGAATGATGATTTTTTATTTGATATGGTTAAGAATTGTGTAGACTACTAATGAGAGGATATATATGGAGGAAAACTTGACTTGAAAATTTCTTAGACTTATAAACATGTTTTTCCTGTTATACATTTGATATATGATTATACTTCCTGAATATGTTGAGTTTCCATGAATATCTTGAAGTGAAGTATACATTTTTACCTATTTATGCATTCTTTAGTTTTCTCCATGAACATGTATGAAACCAAGTTATGCTTGCCATTTGAACCAGATAGATATTGGTGAAACTTTGAGCTTGGCATGATTTGATAGTTAATGGGAGAATTTTACTTATGTTCTTTAAGTATGTTGAGTACACCTATGAAACATGTTGTACTATGTAATAAGAAAGAATCTTGCACAACATTATCCATATTTATGATATGGAATCAGTTTTTCTTTAGAAATTCTTTTGGAAGTGCATGGTGTGGTTAATGTAATTTGAATAAGGATGATCTTATCACACAATTCCATTACTTTAGACAGTTTTACTTTGTTAGACTATTTCTAGCTGGGCTGGGTATCTTTCATGTCAGGAAAGATTCCAGTGAAGCATAAGTGCTTTGTGGTAGGGTGGAAATGCACTCCCACAATATTCTTGCCCTGATGTTTGTTTGTAGCAGGTCTCTAGAGCTCCTATCAAGAAGGTCATAATGTATAGCATGTTATGGTTCTTTATATCGATCACTGATCTATTGTATTGATATTTTCTCTCTTATGTCAGACAGTTGATGACTCTTGTAAATTGAGTTGATTCCTTGTAGGCTAAGTTCTCGTGTTTGTAGCACTTCGACAATTTGGTCGAAGTCTCTCTTTTATATTTGTTACTTCGACAAGTTGGTCAAAATTTGTTAATGTCTTTATTTTTTTATGACATGTGATGTCTTGTGTGTTTTTGATAGTTGGTCAACACTCTTCTTTATAATGGAATCATGTGTTGCACAATCTATTCGACAAAATTTGGTTGAGCCTTGTTTTTTTTTTCTTTCTTTGAATTTAAGGAAAATCATTTTTTTTTGTCAACTTGTACATTCGACGTTTGACTTAGTTGGCCGACTCTTTTGTTGTGTGTATATTGTTGATGTGGCACAAGTTGTCGTAAGATCAATCTTTACAGAATAATATAGCATTAAATTATGTGTCTCGTGCAATTTCATGTTTTTTTTTCATGCGATGTCATAGATTATAAAATATGCTATTATACATGTTGATTTAGATATGCCTTTTAGATACATGCTTTTGGTTGTATTTCTTGTTTTTGAGTTCGCCCTGGAATTTTTTGAAATGCCTGTCATTCCTACACCCAGAAGGTTAAAAATCATGTTTGAAATTATTTACATACCTTAGCAAATGATGCTTTAGCCCTAAATTTGTTTGAAAATGTCAAAAACCCTGAGGCCTTAGGTCATTTTTATTCGAAATGCTAAAAAAGCCCTAAAATGCTCAAGCTAGTTCTATTTCTACGTTACCTTTTTCATGACTTAAATTTAAGTTTATTTGCATGTGCTTATTTGTTAGTCGCTTAGTCTCATAAGAAAGAATGAATATTTCTTGTGATCCGGAGACTTGGCGAAAAGATTTAGTCGCGTAGTCTCTTAATGAAACAGAATATGCTGAAATGGTTATGAGACTTGGCGCAGACCATTGATTTCAGATATAATCTAATGGTGGCCGCGTTGTCTCCTAATGAAATTAGAGTTAGTAATCTTATTTGGCGACTTTGAAAAGCTTCATTTGTGTTATCTCCTGATGAAACCCATGGTTATGGGTTAATTTCAAGTGTTAAAGTTTTAGTGTTGTCGCACAGTCATGTGAAGAAAGATGAGTTAAGTAAAAAATAAAGAGATCAAGCAACAACCATTTGATGAAGGTAAGATCTGACGGTAGTCGCGCAGTCACGATAAAAAGTTGAAAATTCAAGCAGGATCAAGCGATTAGGAGACAAGAGGAAAAGGTAAGACACACATCCATTTGTCACTAAGTCTCATGAAAGATTAGGGTTTCTAATAAAGATTATGAGACTTAGCGACAACCGTCAGATGCCGAGGAGAGTGAGATCAAAGGTGGTCGTGTTGTCTATAGATGAAAATTATAAAGATAAAATAATCATGTGATTAAGAGACTAAAGTGTTTAGTCACAAGGTCTCCGGATGAAACATGAGTTAAGAAAATTGTCCAGCGACATAGAGAAATCACGGTCGCCAAGTCTCTAGATGTAACCTAAGGTAAAGAACAAATAAGAAATGCTTTAGTCGTGATGTCTCCATAAAAAAATGGTTAAGTTAAAAGATCAAGCAATTTGGAGATAACCATTGATCTAATGATTGATCCTACGACAGTCGCTAAGTCTCTTGAAGAAACTGCAGTTAGCAAAAATATTAAGCGACAAGAAGATCACTCAGTTGCTAGGTCGCTAGAAGTCAACTAGAGTTAAATAAAGACTTTTCTGCGGTACCATCATGGACAAGTACTGACCAATAGGATTACAGAGATTTTGACAGATGGAAAAGGAGGCAACCAATCAGATTTGATCTCAATCTCATTTCAAATTTTATAAGGTTTTATATGCAAATGCACTCATCAGAAATTGATTACCTGACAGTTTGAATGACATGGCTAGGACCAAAAATTGATGTCACAGTGTGTGAAACTAATGACAGAAATGACTGAATTGTAAGTTTACCAGTTCGAAGAGACATCTGCATTGAATTCTTAATTATAAGTAAGATTGTCTATTGTTATTTCATTTTTACCAGCCTCCGATTTCTGAGAGCAAAGAGTTCATAGAGATTTTAGTGTTTTCTAAGAAAATTTGAATCTCAAGCAATAAGTGATTTAGAAAGGTGATTTCCTGATTCAGAATTTAGTAAAAATTGTAATTGACAGTGTTCTAAGAGTTCAAAATTGTAGATTTCAAAGAAATTCACAGTTGGTGGTGAGGGTTTTTGAGCATTTGTTTCAATATTGGTGATAAGGTGTTGAGAAAAAGACATAAAAGGAAGATGAGTCAAGCACAGAGTATGGCGTCCACCAGTGGGAGAAGTGAAGATATTTATGATGAATCAAAAGGAAAAAGAAACTATTCAAATGAGTTTCTCACTTTTCTTCCAGGCTCGAGCTAGAATAGAAAGGTTAGTGCTGAAGTCTTAATTGATGATATGTCTTACATTAGAAATGCAAAAACACCAGGTTCATCAGGGTATTCACTGTTTAATTATTTCTTTAATAATAGTGATGAACCCATGCCTATCACAAACCCTTGGACCTGTGGATTAGCCAGGTTGATTGTTCCTGACATCTTTGTTGATGTCGATTTCATTTTAGAATTGGCCAGTAGATATGATCCCCTGACCAAAACCATTAAGAGGGATGATGGAAAGCCCCTACTCACTTTGGACCGGAATACTTTCATGAAGGCCTTCAATGTATACTACCCCATGTCTACTGAAATAAATCTAAAGATCCTAGAGAATAGATACACTAGAGAATCTGGCATTGCTACTAAGTTGATCAAGGATCATCATGTACCTAAGAAAATGAAAACCTATATAGCCCCCATGCCAGGAGCAACCCCATATTTATACAAAGATCTTAATTTATACATCAAATACATATCATATGCACTATGTAGAGTGCTTGGAAAGGATCTCGGAGAAAAGAGGATTACCTTAGATATTTTGATGATGGTGTTGGATATGCAGAGCCTTCATACCACTTCTAATTATGATTACATCCAGTATATCATAGACCAAATGCATCAAGGGTTTGTAGAAATACAAAGTAAGAAGGATCATCCAATATTTATGCATTATTCAATCCTCATGCATTTGATCCTGTACTACAATTTTCCAGTTATGAATTGTCAGTTTCTACAGCCCCAAAGGTTTCACCATAACTAGCCTAACCCTGTTCATTTTTGGCTTAGAGTATGCAATTATAAATCTAGAGAGAAAGAGTTTTGTGCTTTTGAAAATTGGATAATCTATCCACTTCTTAAGTGCCTAGGTGTTGATAAAACTAGGTTTCCTATTAAGGTAATACAATTATTGAGGCCATGCCAGTATCTTGATAAATGGCTAGGAGACCATAATTCGGGGGATTTTTATTATGAGAATAATTTCACAATAATGAGGGTCTATGGTTGCTCCCACCCTCCACACATCTTGCCATTCCATGTACCACCAAGGATAGCTGCAATGGAGTTCATTAGGCAGCTCATTTTGACAGACAAGGAGCACCTAGCATCACACATGAAGGGTACATTTACCCCTAGGTAATTCAAGATTTACAATTTCACTATTGGAAAAGGAGCTTTGGACCTAGTAAATGCCTGGATGAATCATTACAGAATGAATGTGGCCCTACACAGATATTTTGATACAGAGGGTTTCATCCTGAATGCTAAGAAGTTGTTGACACCAACTATCCCCTACACAAAAGAACATGAAGAGTGTATGGAGGAAGATTTAATAAGAAACATCTTGGAAGATGAGGAGGTGGATAAGAGAGCCATAAATTTTAATGAAATTATGGATTTGGAGAGGTAGGTGAAAAGAAAAGGAATGAAGTTTGGAGGTTTCTACCTTGATATGCCTTATTTGAAAAGGCTAGATGCTATGATTGAATCTCATACTCTCCTATGCAATCAATTAGAAGATGCATTAGTGGTTCTTGAGAAAGGTCAACCAGAGCATTCTGAGTTAGAGTATGATGATGACAGTGATCAGGGCTATCCTTCACCTACTGCTTATCTAGATTATCAAGCAGTTGTAGAAGAGCAAGTAGTTGAGGGGGAAGATATCATTGACCTAACAGAGGTCCCAGAGAAGGAAGTGAAAAATGAGCCCCCACTCAAGAGACAAATAATAGAAATAGGGGAACCTTCTAGGAAAAACAAGATAGATAGAATTGGAGCTTTGATAACTGGAGATAGGCCTTATGATCATTTATTGAGAAAACAAATCACGGCAGGGAAAAAATTGCAAAAAGATGTGGAAGAAGAGGAAGAATTACCTCTTAGAAGCTGTACTAATGAGAGGTTGATGCATCAAGATGAATTCCTCAAGGATGAAAACTTCATTAAGAAAAGAGAATTCAAGGATTTCCTCATATGGAATAAGAAACAACAAGTTTGAAAATAGTTGCAATTGGTAGGTGGTGATCCAATCACTCAGGAAGCCTTACAAACATTGCAAGATTATGATCCTGAATCTGAGGAAATTACACCAGAATAGACAAGACAATTGGTCAAGGCCAGTGGGATATTATTAGTAGAAGGTTGGGAATTTTCCTCAGCATTTATAATAGACCAAATAAGAAGACAACCTGATGTAAAATTGTCATCAGAGACTCAGGTTGGGGATATGATCAGAGGGTTTGGATATAACCCTAAATCTTAGGCACTTGCAATGTGGAGCTTAGCTCCTAAATATCAAAAGCCCTCTATTTTAAATATTCAAGAGAAGATGGAAGGTAATAAGATCATATGGACACTAGAGAATATAGGGGATTTGGAAATATCCCAAGTAATGACTCACTTTGCTCAGCTCAATGAGGCAAAGACAACCCAACTATCAGAAAAATTGTAGAGACTCACTAGTGATACTAGTGATATTGTTAAAGATAGGGAGCTAGCATTGGTAAAGATCAAAGAACAAGAGAAAATCATAGATGAGTTAACCAAATAGTTACTAGAAATAACAGAACCTACCCCTGTTGAGCCAAAATAAGTGATAGATGTTGAAATCTAAACATAAGACACAGGGGAGATACCTGCAGAAACAAAGCTAGGAGTCACAGAGCATAATAATGTTGTTTTGGAGGCATTGACTTCAATTTTGCAGCATATAATTGACACCATCAAAGATAAGATTGATGTGATGTATGGGGCTTATGGCAGGTTGCCAGGCATACAAGTAGAGGTTGCTAATTTTTTGACAATTTTGAATCCTTACTATTCAACGTGGTCTGGTAGGACATCACTTTTTGAGAGGTTGGCATCTGTGCAACCATTAAGATCATATTTGCCAGAGATAGTAACTGTGGTTGGTACAGAGATAGAGCAGATTGGGGTCACCTTGTCCTTTTTCAGAGGAAAAGAAAATCTGATTGAGGCGAGGTTAAAAATGTTTGGGGTGAGTTATAATAGGTTTATACCCTCATTAGAATCGAGGATGATCAGATCAAGCCATTAATGCTATGAGGATCAGAATTTGATAATGTGCTTCCCAATAAAGACATTTATGTTAGAGTAATCATTATTTTGCTTATTAATTAAATCATATTGATTTAATTAGCTAATTTATTACTCTTTAGTGCTTAAGCTTTCTCTTAGGTGCATTAATAATTAATTATTTTATTAATTATTAATGTGCAACCTAGATTTTTTAGGCTTTAGGGTTTTGTTCACCTTTATAGGTTGAACCTTGTAATTCTTTTTTCATTAACTCGGATTATAATTTAGCTCTCACATTTTGAGTAACTTCTGAGTTATTCTTTTTCCCTCTTTCTGCTTCTCTTTTGTAATAGGTTATTTACATGCAGGTGTTCTTGGCGTTCTATGGATTTGTATCTCTCAAATCCTACATGGTATCAAAGCCACCTTGCTGTTGCCTGGTCTGGTGTTTTTTAAAGTAGTGATTCGAAGGAAAAAACTGTAGCTTTTTTGGGGTTTTCTCCTCAATCTGAAAGAGGCACTTTTTTCTGGAGCACTTCGAGCAAAAATGGACCTCACCATCGTGCTCAGAAGGCCCAGGAGATCATTTTTTCATATAAAGTTTGCCATTTTTTTCTACAGTGACCTCTGGGAAAAAAATCTCTCTCCTAGGCCGTACGACACGGTTTTTGAGATGAAAAATAAATAAAAAAACATTTTCTAGGGTTTTTTGGGTGCACACAGAACGCGCTGCCCGCGCGCAGCTAGTGCGTTGCCCAGCAGCCACCGTAGCCACAACACCACCCGACCGCCTCCACAGTGCCGCTGGGGAGTCACCGCTACACCACCGTTGCCCAAGCGCCGCCCATGAGCCACCAATAGCCGTGATGTCAGCATTCCGACTGCTGACGTCATTTTTAGGCCAGGTTCAAATTTTTAGGCGACCAGAATTTTTTTGGCTAGCGAGACGGCCAGGTGACATGCATACGACCATCAATTTTTTTCCCGGTGAGGTGCAACGGCCATTTAACCATCAAATTTTTTCCTAGGATTGATTTTTTCCAGAGAGCTTGTTTTCGGAGGTGTTGTTGGTTTTTTGGCCATAACTAGAGCATACGGTATCATTTTTTAGAAAACAAGATATCGCCAAAAAGATCTTTCCAAGATGGAGACCTCCATACAAGTTTCATATGCACACTCAGCCATTTGAGTACCTATTGTTAGCGTCAAAGTTGCAGCTTCTGTTTCCCTCCTTCCTGCACAAGGTTTTGATCTAAATGAAGTAAGGTCAGATTTTTCAGTTTGTTTTTTATTTAAAAGAGTTATCATGGGTTTTTCTACTCACCCTTCAGTTGTTATTTTGGAACGGGGTAATTATGAGTCATGGGCAAAGGGTATACTTACACATTGTAGGTGGCTTAATTTTTTCCTTATTTTTATGATCTCGTACCTAAACCAACCACTTCAAAGGGAAAATTAGCATGGGATATTATTAGAGATCACATAGTAGGACTTATATTGTCCAGTGTTGATCATGACACTATGTTGGCTATATCGGACATTGATTGTCCTCACCCACTTTGGACACGTCTTTGGGAGATCTATGGAGACCCTAATCTCTCTCCATTCCTAGAGAATCCTACTTCAGATTGTCTCGTACCCATTGCTTGGAGAGAGAGAATACACCATTTGATCATGATACTTTAGAGGGGCTTGAGTATTTAGACACCCTTACATCTTTTGATGGATCAGAGGCTTGTCTCACTATTCCTACTCTTCAGACTGGGACTTCATCTACATCTCCTGTTGTTCCTGATTTAGTGCAACAAGGCATCATTCACCTTCCAAACATAGCTACTTTGGACTCTTATCTTGCAGACATATCCTTCTTGTTTGTTGAGTATTATATTGTAGATTTGGAGGATTATTTTGAGGACATTCATCTCCTTTACCTTGACAGTCAGGTTAACACTATTTTCCCACCATTATCAGTGCATTCAGCAGTTACATTTCAGGATTATTCACATCAGTTTGGATTTGGCATCATTTGTTTTAGTTCAGACAAAGAGATTCTTCAGCATCCGATCATGGCAGACATTTTTGTGTCCGATTGGTTCATCACTCTTCACAGGGTTTCTTCGACATTGTCCTTTGGATCTGTTTCTTCCCAAGGGGAGGAATATCATTTGCCACTTTAGGATCTCCTTTTGGATTCTACATCAGGAATCTACCATTGTGATATGAGTTTCTTCATTCTGGGGGGGACTTTGGTGTCTCATCCCTCTCTCATGGGGGGCTAGTTGTACTTATGGTCTTGAGAGAGTCTCTTGAGCCATTTTTTTTTTGCACTTTTCTATCTCTTTTTGGAGAGGGGTTTTTCCCATTGGTTTTTCTTCTTTGTCTCCAGTTTACAGAGATTTCCTTGTATTGGGTACCTGATCAGGCCTTGTTACTGGGATCCATTTCCTGCTTTCTTAGCTATGGTAGGTTAGCTTACCTCCTGCGCTTAGTTTAAGGGGGGTGTTAGAGTAATCATTAGTTTGCTTATTAATTAAATCATATTGATTTAATTAGCTAAGTTATTACTCTTTAGTGCTTAAGCTTTCTCTTAGGTGTATTAATAATTAATTCTTTTATTAATTATTAATGTGCAACCTAGCTTTTTTAGGCTTTAGGGTTTTGTTCACCTTTATAGGTTGAAC
>MU226792.1:72640-91620 GCA_018584345.1 Thuja plicata
ATACGTCCACGGACTATATATATATATATATATATATATATATATATATATAATTAAAAGATAGTTAAGTGATATGAATCATCGTTTAAAGCAAAGAGGATAAAGTGGATGAATGAATGAGATGTTATACACAAAAACTTTAGTAAAAAGTAAGAGATCTAATTAATTTCTTGAAACTAAGAGGTTTGGAATATCTGAAATTAAGACACACACATACATATACACATACACATAAACATACACATATACATATATCATCAATAAAAATAAAGAGAATAAAGTGGATGAATGAACTAAATGCTATGAACAAAAATTAAACAAAACAAAAAATCCTAATTAATTTCTTGAGACTACTTTATATATATATATATATATATATATATATATATATATATATATATATATATATTGCAGGATACTTGAAAAATTCGTGAAGTGGCTCTGTTGTAAGGTGAACCTAGAAGAATTAAACTTTAAGTTATTCTATTTCACGTTTTAGTCCTCTTGAGAGAAGTGGCGACACTGTCTGTGATATAAAAGTTATCGGTGAAAGTGTCTTCAAGTAAGATATATTTCGTGTTTCAAATAACTGTTCATTTACGAAGAAGGGAATGCTATGTCATGTGATTAGTTGGATGTTGATAAATATTTTACACATGATATATATGGTCTTTGTGTTTATTTTGAGGCCTTATCATATTTAGGACTGTAAGATGGTTTTAACAAGTAGACTATTATTGAAAATATATTGTCAAATTGATCTTTCTGGTATGAGTGCAAATGTCCATATGCACAGCTCAAAGTAGTCACAGTCAATACCCATATCCACAAAGAAGTGTGATTTATTTGGAGAAATCAAATCCACTTAATTTCAGTAATATTCTAGATTAACTTCAGTAGTATTCTATGTTATCCAAATCAATTCCTTATTGAACTTAGAATAATTTGCCTAAATTTTATAGAAGAAACTTTGAATCAGCAAGTAAGCATTTGCATGCATTTTGTACGTTAATGGAATATTGTCAAGTTATTGTATGAAACTATCTGTACAATCCTTGAAAGATGATGCCAGTGAGCGGTTCACCAATCTGCTTGTGCATTGTACAATTTCATGGAAAGAGCTTAAAATCTTATTCATAAATTAGTTTAGTGACATTATTCAGAATTACCCATTAATTTCTAGGCTACACACAATCAAAAGAATGAGGAAGAATTGCATAAGGAATCTGAATTTGTATGTGAGGTGGATAATACATCGTATGCTCAGTCACTGTGTGATGTAAGGAGATATAAAGGAGAATTCCCACATGTTTTTTATGCGAGATTAATGGATTTTTTTGTTTTTTTTCCCTCACAGACTTGAAGAATCAATATTCATTAACTTGTTGAAATATTCATGTATCAGTGGGTTGTTATTCTTGAGGAAGGACAACAAAGATGCATTGATAAACTCAAACCCATTGTCAATGATTGTGAGCCAAACAATGACTTAATGCCTATGGATAACACTAGAGATATACCAAAAAAATGAGGTTGCCTCTTGTATCAATGAAGATACCAAAATGGTATGTGCAGATCAGTATTGCGAACTTGATGGTCAAATTACAAGGTACGATGATGGAATAGAAGCATCAGATCAAATGGTGCCTTGTAATAGTTTGATTAATGAAGAATCAAGACAATGCATAAACATTAAATTTCTAGTGATGCAGATCATAATATTTATGATTGTGATAATAGGAATGTAACAAGCACAAGCATACAAAGCGGTGAAGATATTATGGATTTACCTATTCAGTATGAGGAGCTTGAGCAAGACATTAATGATAGTAAAATGGTTTGTGGTCTTAATAATGATATCAATGAAACTGGTTGTATTTTTGTTGCTCATAATGATTTGTATGAAGTGGACAACAAGTTGATGACATTAATGGTGTTGATCAATGTGGGTGTTTATTTGCTGATGGTTGATGTCTTCACAAAGCTTGAATAAGTAGTTTTGAGGTGAATGAAAATGCATTGACGCAAACACTAGAGAGAACACATGTACACTTGTGGATGGTCGGATTTTCTTCTATGATGAATCTTCATGGTGTGAGTCAGCATTGTTTTTCAACTGGTTCTGACAAAGTTAAAAGTCTCTATATATATACCTCAATTGAATTTGCAATCTCTGATAATATTGAAGGGGATGAAAATATTGCTCAGTCAAATAATAAGCTCATAGAATTTCAGTTGTACATGTTGATGATGATAGTAAGAATGAATGTATAAACACTCAATTTTATGACTCTAAGCAGGGTTTGGGTAATAAAGTTCCTTATAATGTTGATCATGGTGACTTTAAGCTAGCTATAGTTGAAAGGGTTGAAACTGAAGATGAGTTAAATCTCCACAATGATACACTATAGAAATTGTGATATCAATTTAAAAATCAATCAGAACTTATGGCTGAAGTTGAAATGGAAAAGTCCATTAATGCATGTGATGTTAGTCAATTTGATAGTTTTCATCAGGATCATGACTTATGTGACAATAACACCATTGCTGATCTATGAGTTATGTTTTGTAGGCCACTGGAATATATAAAAATAAAACAGATATGCAATTTTTAAGTGGTATTCAATATAAAATCGTTCTAGCTCAAATTGAAATTATGCCTATAAATGAAAAATTTGTGTTCATTACACAAGATGGATGTCACTCTGATGTAGAACATGTTCCAGATGCTGACCCACTGGACATATATGAATTGTTCATTTTTTCTGATTTAGAGCTGAGTTAGGAATTTGATAAACTAGAGCCGATTTATGCAGAGATATTGTATGAAGGCTTCAAATTTGATGTAAAAAATGACGTCAATACAATTAATGTCCAAAGGGGAGTACATCCCCAAACATGAGCCATTGTTAGCACCTGTAAATTTGACACATATACAGTATATTGTGACGACAAAATTGTGAGATGAACTAGTTTTTCATTTTCTATTGGAACAAGCTGACCTCCCAACTTTTGACTATTAAAATTTTCTGAACTCAGAGATTATCATAACAAACCCTTATTATGATTGTTAGTATGCCCGTTTAGTTTTGTGAATCTCTAGCGAGTTCTGATGCAATTTTCACGAGCAGGTATGGAGGTTTTTATATAAATCTATTGATGTGTAGCTATGGGATAAGGGAGTACGAGTTGTATATTAAACTTCTTTGAGTAAGAGTCAAGGATTCAAAGGTATCCATTCCACTAAATTATTTAAACATGATATCCACATTAGTCAAATTGATAAACTGAGTAGTGAGCATCAGTTTTAGTTTGAATTGTCAAAAAAAACTCACAATTTCCTGAGATTTTAGTCTAGTCAATGATGAAGGTTTTGCCAATAGAGGGTTTGGAGAAAATTGTAAGAGTCCACATTTTCATTTGTTTTTAAATTAAACTTTTTAAAGTTTGTTGATGATTTAAATAATGTGGAAAATTAGTTTGTAAGCAAGGGAACGAGTTTAATGTAGAATTCAAATGCCCTAAATAAATTCTTATATGAAATATTCTGACAAAATATTTTAATGACTTCAAACTATTAAGAAGCTGCTTGGAATCATAGTGCAAGTTCGTGGAATGAGAAGTCTGACCGAGTCAACTTTATGACAAACTATTTGATGTGATATCTTTGACAAACGATAAGAAGAAAGTCATGAAGGTTTGTCTTATCTCTATGTTTTGAGGTGCAACTCACAATCGGGAGAGATTTGAGACCTGATAAACTTGATAATATGAAGCATACACTATCAAATTGGCTGACTACCTAAGATAATCTTCTTTTAGCAATTCAAGGCAAGATCAATGGGCAGATAACATGAATGAAATCAACAAAAGTCATACTAGGGAAATTGAAGATATGATAGAAGAAATGAAATCTTCTATAAAGAAAAAATTAATGGAGATTGAAGAGAGGCAGGTAGAGTTTATACAGCAGTTTGTGAAGGAAGTCGATGATTGGTGTCACAATGTGCTAGGTAATTCGCATTGGCGCAGGTTTGCGAGGGGAATTAAATTCTCAACTTGCAAAATATGTTGTTTGTTTGCTATAATCTGTACCATTTACGTGGGTGGTCATTGATGTTTTACAGCTTCAAAAAAAATTTGTCCCTCAAAGTAAATGAGGGCATCTCAGAAAGTCAGATCAGTATGGGCTTCAAATATCTAATTTTTTTAAAATAGATTCCAAAAACTTGGTAGAGGCACATACTGTTATATAGATATAGTTTATTTTTAGAAGAAAGTAATTGCTATTTATAGATCTAAGAAATTTTCAACAGTATTATCACATATAGATTTTAATACTTTATTTGGAATCATGAAACAAGAGGAATGACATATAAGAGAAAAACACGACTATATACGTTCAGAAAATCTTTTCAAAGAAAAAAGCCCCCACTCCAAAACATCGAGCCAATGTATTATTCAGTAACAAGTTACAATATATTTTAGGCTCTAAGCCTTTAAACTGAGATTTTTATCTTGTTCTATTGTGGAGAAAATGTGGTAGCATAACCCCTATGGAATGAGCTCCTCTCCTGTCATAAATCAACTAAGGCATCAAAACACACACACACACACACACAGAGTGAGGTGCCCATGGTTTCCAAAACCATCTTCAAGGTCTAAGAGGTAAGTTATACCATATCAAACACCTTGTTAATACCATGACATGTTTCTCATAGCAACTTCGAAGGCAACAACATCTATCTCATCCATAGCGGTCAACTTACCAAATACAATGTAACTACAACATAGAAATTACTATGACTAAGAATAGTTTCCTTCCTTATCTCACATCACTTGTCAAAAGAAAACTCTACCATAACTGTCAATAGCTAAAATACAATTCCAATGCATAATAGAAATTGTTAGCCAAGAATCTTGAGACAACATAGGAAATTGTCAAATCAATTTCCACTCCAAAATAAAAATATATGACAATGTCTTCCAAGTAGGTGCAAACACCCTAGAAAATAAGAAATATGTCATCTCATCACCTACTATTACGATGCCACCTCACCAAGAGGTCCCACAAAATGAATGACAACTTAGGAAGTTAATAACTTAGGATAAATCAATTATGTAATATTTAATTAAGCAATTCAACATGTTAGGACTCTAAGACTGAGACACCTTAATCCAAACATTCTCCCACCTGTCAAAGACCTATCAAATGTCTACAACATCAACTTTATTAGGAGCCAAAATGATAAAACTAAATCATCACAACCATCCACATGAAACCATACTAATCTCAAACATGCTACGTTCTCCATCAAGTCGGTAGTCCAATGAATACAAGCATAAGATCCCAATGATACCAAAGGCTACATGATACCGCCACCACTTTGTTGTGCTCACATGCTATATAGATGAAAAAATAACATTAAATTCAAATTCCATAACAGGAACACAACTACAATGTAGTCCTCCAAAAAATAAGATAGAACATCAACTACAACAACAACCAAACTTACTACTATTACGATGTCACCTCACCAAGAGGTCCCACAAAATGAATGACAACTTAGGAAGTTAATAACTTAGGATAAATCAATTATGTAATATTTAATTAAACAATTCAACATGTTAGGACTCTAAGATTGAGACACCTTAATCCAAACATTCTCCCACTTGTCGAAGACCTATCAAATGTCTACAACATCAACTTTATTAGGAGCCAAAATGATAAAACTAAATCATCACAACCATCCACATGAAACCATACTAATCTCAAACATGCTACGTGCTCCATCAAGTCGGTAGTCCAAAGAATACAAGCATAAGATCCCAATGATACCAAAGGCTACATGATACCGCCACCACTTTGTGCTCACATGCTATATAGATGAAAAAACAACATTAAATTCAAATTCTATAACAGGAACACAACTACAATGTAGTCCTCCAAAAAATAAGATAGAACATCAACTACAACAACAACCAAACTTACTACTATTATGATGCCACCTCACCAAGAGGTCCCACAAAATGAATGACAACTTAGGAAGTCAATAACTTAGGATAAATCAATTATGTAATATTTAATTAAACAATTCAACATGTTAGGACTCTAAGATTGAGACACCTTAATCCAAACATTTTCCCACTTGTCGAAGACCTATCAAATGTCTACAACATCAACCTTATTAGGAGCCAAAATGATAAAACTAAATCATCACAACCATCCACATGAAACCATACTAATCTCAAACATGCTACGTGCTCCATCAAGTCGGTAGTCCAAAGAATACAAGCATAAGATCCCAATGATACCAAAGGCTACATGATACCGCCACCACTTTGTTGTGCTCACATGCTATATAGATGAAAAAACAACATTAAATTCAAATTCCATAATAGGAACACAACTACAATGTAGTCCTCCAAAAAATAAGATAGAACGTCAACTACAACAACAACCAAACTTACTACTGCCATTCAGCTAATAAAACCACAAGAAAAAATTCGCACCCATGAAAGTGCTAACCCATACAATCACACATACCTTAAAGGTATCCAAACATCACTCAACTCATGCCACCAATATCATCAATCCATAAACTACAAGCACAAGCTCCACATACAAATGAGTCGATGAAGGCCAAACACATCCAAGAACTCTCTATGCATGAGTAATGCCATATCTGATAAGAAGAAAGGCATAGAGATTTTAGCAATCAAAACTCATAGAAAGTGTAACCATATAGTACCAAGGACCATCCACAAAGATATGAAAATCACACAAACTAAATTATTGCAAGAAATATATTTTCAACAAGTCTCAATGACTCTTCCATGTAGAAGAAAAGATACAAGAACCTCCATGTCATCACCCAAGTGATGACACATGACTGCACAAGCTAGTGAACACTACAAATCCACACAAAACCTCACATCGAATATCAAGTGAATCTGAACCTTAAAAAATATCATTAAGACCATAGAGAAAAATCACAAACCATAAACATGTAGCATGTTCTTCTACACACACCTTAAAATTCTAGTTGTGTCAAGTATGGTCTCCTTCACAACCCCAAGAGAAATGTTATAACAACATCCAAATCAGTTCAACCTCAAGAGATCAAACATAACATCTATACCATGCATCTATATGGATGAAAAGCCTCTCAAAGAATATCAAACTACTACATTTCTCATTTCAAGAAATCAACCCACTACTATCCTCTATGATCATCATAAAAGAAAATACATATCAAAGATATAACCTTGATGTCCTTCTCTTACAATGAATCCTCCAAAACCATCTAACGGTATCTCAATATCCATTACTATGAGAGAGAAACATAAAACACCTGAGAGAAATAACATGCAATACCTATCAAGTGATAAATTATTGAGTAGACAAAAAGTGGGGAATAATAATGCTCCTCCAAGATATCCAAGTCAACATGACTCATCCAAGAACAATCACCTCATAGGTCTCTATTGAATTCACGTCCAACAAAGACGTAGGCTCCTTGAACTTCCATCTGAAATCTCATAAAGAGTAATCATCCAAGCACATGTCTCTTATCTCAAAAGAACTACAACCTCACCTAAGTCTCCTTGTATCCATGAGCACTAGCAAAAAATTAATCCATGCTAAACTCCAAAAGAATCTATGCAATGTCATGAAGCTCTAAGACATATGACCTATGCACCCAATACAAATAAAATTCTCCCGACCATTATCAAAGCTTCAATTATAGAGTTAGGAACCCATCATGACATCATGACCTGAACATACCCTCCTAGGAGATTGCGTGCTCCAAGTAAACATACCATGGTCTCAAGAGAAATGTATCATGAAAAAAATATGATACACAATCAAGAGTATACCATGACATAATGCCAACATTCTCTAAAGCACCAACACCTATCAAGTACCACCAACACCTCAACCAAAAATTCCAAGAGTCCTACATGGCCTTGATATGTTATCCATCTTCAAATAATGTAATGTAAAGATGAAAGAATTGTTATGCAATAACTAGGGTTTAAGAATCCCTCCAAAACATTTGCATCACTAAAGAAAATCATCTATCACCATGTCATGAATACATAGTCATTGCTAAAACTCCCACTAAACCATGATATCAAGCTCTCTAAGCATCATGACACACCATCTCTCAAATGAAAATCTTTCAGATTCATACACATACAAGTGTACTACTAATCACACCAAGTGAAATGAAGATCTCCAAACCAAGGAAATATACATCAAGCTATAGAATCCCATAATTGAATATCTAGGTACTCACTCATCATCCATCCTCTTATCTCAAAAGAAACCACATTGATGCACAAGAGAACATAGACAATGTCAACTACAAGTATGCATCAACACTGAACCAAACCTAGTGGATATAGATATTCTACATCCAAGTTATCCCACTGTGACTAAATAGTGAAGACATTATATTTTTCCATTAGTATACACAAGGAAAAACATGATCTACACCATCATTTTACACTACACCGACAAACAGGGCACAACACTACCCGAAACCAAGGTTACCCGATACTGCCAAGTACAAAGCATCCTGACAAACACTATTCAGTTTTACTCGATGACAAAAAGAATAAGGGAACCCGATGAGTAACCAACAGTGCAACCCAACAAAACAACAAAGAGTGGAACCCGACGATCAGTTCAATGAAGGAACACTGAAAGACTTTCAGTTCAACCTGGTGATCAAGAACCGACAGCCAGTTACATCCCGCAAAAAGTGGATCTGACTTTCCACGTCAAATAAATTACTGAAGTTTTACATTTAGCTTCTTGATTTGTTTTAAATCCATTATGTGTGGAGAAAGAAATGTAATTATTATTGTTTTAATCAGTTTAAATGTTTTAAAATATGCAAACTAAAGGATCAAGGTCAAGTTGTATACCTTGGATCAAGAGTTAACATTGTAATGCATGATTCTAGAATAGGTCAAATACTTGTATAAATAGATGCTCAATCTATTGTTAACATGTTGTTCGATGATGATTGTAGCCACTGAGAGCATCTAAGGATCTGACAAGAGAATTCATGTAGAAGGACAAAAAGGGATCAATTTAGTTTTCAAGAATAGAACACAGGCTACCGACGAGTAGGGAAAGGTATTAATCAATCACTATAGGTGATATTCATATTATGAGAGATTTAATAGATCTATGATAAGCAATTATAGATTGCATATAGTTAGGTCAAACATATTGTACTCATTCTAACAAGTGTTGTACACTTAAGAAATCCTTTCAAGGAAGGTGGACTTAACATTCCTATTGTAAATCTCTTAACTGAGTGCACATTTCATTAGTGTTGCTAAAATCTCTTAATAGAGTAGATATTAAAAGGTCTCTACTTTAATACTCCTAACAGGGTAGATCATTAGAAGTGATCAATTGTAAGCCTTTACCGACTCCCTTCCATTCTGCAGATAGTGAAGTTTTGTGGGTGCCATCCCCACCACAGTTTTTACTTCCTAACAGGGGTTTTCTGCGATATCATATCTTGTGTTATGTGTTTATTAATTTCATGAATGTTTCTATGAATGATTGCATACAATTAAGATTATGAATTAATACTAGATGCATAAGAAATAATTTTAGAAATGGTCGGTAATACAGTAAAGATTATTTACTAACGATGAAAGGTGAAAAGTGTTAAAAGTTTTAGAGGTACTGTGATTCATCCCTCCCCTCTCAGTACTACTTCCCATTAATTCCAATAATTGGTATCAGAGTTAAGTCTCTTCTTGGAAATCTTAAAGGCTTAAGAGCAAAGATCATACAATGGAGAAGTACAAACTTGATAAAAATATGGAGAATAAAAAGCTTGAAATAAAGATGTTCTATGAACAGTATAAAGAAGCGAGAATCAAGATGAGAGAGCTATTGGATGAGAGAAAAGGTATGGCAACTTGGCGAAATGAAAAAGATTATCAAGAAGAAGAGATGCCAGACTTCTTTGAGTCTTCATGATCAAATAAAAGTAATGCATCAGATACATCAGAAGAGAACATCACAAATCTAAAGGAGATTAATCAACATCTGACAGAGCAAATAAAGATGCTGCAAATTGGTCAATAGACCCAGATGGTAAGAATGATTGATGTGATGAGTTCTGATAGACAAGCTGAAATAGAAAGAACACTATCTATTGATGACAAAAGGAAGATTACAGAAAAGCTACAAGAAAATGAGTTATAAATTCAAAGACATGTTGAGCATCACCATGAGATTACAAATTAGATTATTCTTATGAGTCAAGAAGCAAACAAAATGAATATAGAACTCATTGAAAGAGTATAGGCTATCGGTGAACTAAGAGAAGAAAATTAAAAATTAAAGCATGAGTTAGAGTTCAGCAGAAACATAATGAAATTATCAGAAAGGCCGAAGAAAGCATTAAAAGAATGGATGATTTTCTTGAAGGACAACAAAGGGTCAACAACAACAACAGTCTAGGCTTTACTGAAAAAGGAGAATCATCAAATCAAGCCAATCCAAAGAATGTCTATGAAAATCCAAGACCAAGAAAGCTTACATGTAATCACTGTGGAAAGCAAGGCCACACATCAAATGTATGCCAAGGCAAAATGAAAGGTATTCTTAAATCTACATCTTCATTCATAGGATTCTGTTATAAATGTAACAAGAAAGGAAATAAAGCATATGAATGTAAGTCTAAGATGGATCAACCAAAGAAGGAAACCTACATAGAAAAATATTGTCCTACATGCAAAATGAATGGGCACACAAGTCTTGAATTCTTGAAAAAGAAAAGGAAAGCACGGAAGCCTAAAAATCAAGAAACTCCCTATCAACCAAAGAGAATCGGTAATCAATATGTATGGGACTATAGTACATGGAAAAATTGTACAACATGTGGTAGATATGGTCACATTACTGCAAACTACATGAGAGCATGGACCAAAAGGTCTTGAGGCTAGACAAACCCCGGAATGGAATGCTTACACTATGATAAAGTTGGTCGTCTCAAGGAAGACTGTAGAGACCGAATGATAGAAACAAGCACATATCCCAATGGAAACACCATTGAATATATTCAGAGGGCTAGAGACAAAATGTGGAGAAAAGCTTCAAGCAATGATGAAGCTGGACCAAGCAATGCAAATGGTGACACCCCATCCAATGGATCCGGTGACATCACCACCCCCACTTAAGCTGAAACAAGTAAGTATGAAAATGCACTACACCAAGTCATATTTTGCATCGGTTCCATTATATAAATTGATAGATAGTCAAAATCTGCATGAATAAAGATGCATATTATGTTACTTGTTACAATTCTAAGAAAACAACCCCATTGATAAACACATGCCAAAAATCATCGATGAACATAAAGGATGAGCTGTCTACACTTACCGAGAATTGTCGGTCAACACATAAAATGGCTAAGTTGCTAATGTAACCCGACACTCGTCGGTAAGGAAGAAAAGTTAAAATTTGTCATAATAGAACACTGATATCCATCGGTGAAAGCAGAAATCTTAACAACTATCCTGAGCATCATGACAACACCGACAATGTTATGTGGAAGTCTTCCTGATGAACTCTGTCTTCATGACCCGACGAGTCGTTTAGCATTTATGACAGACTTAGGGAAAAAGTCTATAAATACTCGACGGAAGCAATTCATTTTGCACACATGGTTTGAAGAGAAGAAGCATAGAGAAACCAGAGCGATAAGAGATTAGATAGTAGAGTGACCTCGACTCAATCCAGAACACTCCAAATAGATCACTCATCAATTTCATGGATCAAAGTAAGTACCAAGAAAAACAAAGAACTCTGTTATTATTTTCAAGAAAGTCCTAAATTTGAAAAATGATAGCAACCACTTTAAGAACCGTAAATATTAAGAATGACATGAAGAATATGGTTAGGCTGGTAAAGAAAAACACCTGTGTGGAACCAAAGTACAAGATATCCCTGGAGATTGCATTAAAACTTGATGAATTTGGTGCATTTTCTAAGATTCCACCTAGGGTTTTGCTAATAGAGGACGTCAGGTCCTACATTCACTGTAAGATTGCTGAAATAGGTGATCTGGAGATAGACCAAGCTTACCAAAAGTTGTGTGATGCAGAAGGGAACCTGAAGGAAGAGCACAAACACTTAGAGGTTAAAGGGATAACTAATGCCTTATATTTCTTGAGGGCTTTCAAAACCAATTAGATTAGGTTAGTTTTGAGCAGAATGCATGATCAAAAGTTGTGGTTAGATCAACCTAAGAAAATCTCTAAGGATGTCCTTCATGTTGTAACTAGTTTTTCAATAGCTGACAAGCCTAAGGCACACAAGCATCCCTACAGGCCAGAAGTTGAAAATCTCACAAAAGATATGTGGGATAACAGAGGTCTTAAGGTTAACACCATCATCGACGAGGAATTGAGGTTCGGTGCATGTGTAATTGGTTACAAGATCTTTCAGGAAAGCAGGCTTAACATCATTGCATCTACAACAGTAAGCACAGCTTACAAGATAGTGACAAAGGGAATACAGATAGATCTATGTGAGATCCTGTTGAAACAACTTGATGATAACATGACAACAATCTGGCCTGCAAATACAAACACATGTAAGTTAGGTTCACTTATCATGTGTATATTCTTCTACTTTCAAGAATACTTTCCTTCAATAGGAAAAGTAAAGTGGGATACAACAAAACTAGTCACATTGCAAATTAGTGAACTTATTAAGTCAGTAGGAGATAGTTTTTATTCAGTTATGACTGCATACTTCCTTGAATTCAAGGAAAAGATGATGGAAAGAGTGACAATCCATGAGAAACTAATTGAAAAACATAGGGATGAGA
Organism: Thuja plicata; assembly: GCA_018584345.1. Classification (NCBI taxonomy): domain Eukaryota; kingdom Viridiplantae; phylum Streptophyta; class Pinopsida; order Cupressales; family Cupressaceae; genus Thuja; species Thuja plicata. The sequence goes on from MU226792.1 coordinate 85,516, forward strand.
TATGTTTTATGGTGGATACAGATTTCACACACATAAAATTGCTTGTACCAAGAACAACTTGGTTAGCCCCTCTTGATTATGAAATCAACATAGATTAAGCAACCAATGCAATTGATGCATTGATCAATGAGCCACTTGACATAAAATAACCAAGGTTTGGCACTTATGAAGAGGTCAAGTCAAAGATAAAAAGGGGCCTAGTAATCAAGAAAACTATCAATAAGAAGAATAAGATGGTAAATAATCTTGAAAAGATTCTATCGGTTAATGAGGAGGAACAAGATCAAACAGAGGAAACCAATGAACAGGGTACCATCGGTGAAGGACAAGATGAGAAGAAATCAGATTCTGAGGCAACTGAATCTGATACACCTCCACCTCCTACAAAGAAATAGAGAACAAGGAGTCAAACAACAAAAGATACTACACCTCTGAAGAAAGGTCAAGTGAGGACCTATAAGAGGAAGCAACCAACAAAGCAGCAAACAAAGAAACAGACACCAACAAAGAGGAGAAAAAGAATGGTCAGGACCAAAGCTGACATTGAAGATTCTAAAGAGGATGAGCCTGATGTGAGTAAGAAAAGTTTTCTCACTAGAACAATTGATGAAATTGTTGAGTCAATTGCTACTACTGGTACAATGATAGATAGAAAAATCAGACAATGGGATAAACTTGAACCAGAAGGCCAAAAAAAGATACAAGATGCCATAATCAGGGCAATGGTCAAGTTTAAATATATACCAGTAGAATTTATAGGCCAAATACCCAAGGAGTTGGATAATAGAATTTCACAACAATGGTCATATGATCTACACACTAAAAAAGAAGCAAGGAAGAGGGTACTTGTCACACTTATGCCTCTCGAATCAAAGATAGAAGAAATAAAAGAAATCATGAAGAAGCACTCAAGAAAATTTGTAGCTAAGTTTAGAGCTTACAAAGTGATAGAAGATAAGTTTATTGAGTTGGACAGTATGACCGAGACCAAATGGAGACAACTCCTAGATCTGCCTACAGAGTCAACAAGTTGTGAGAATCAAATACTTCTCACCGACACACCTCATGTAGAGGAGGAGGAAGATAAGGAAAGTCCTAAGCACATTGCTTTGGACAATGTAGATAATGCTGAGAAAATTGACTTAGACAAAGTCATGGATGATCTTGACATTCAAGACATCACTCAGTATGATTCAGATAAAGATCCTCAGAAAGAAGATGATGTAATATTTATATCTCTTAAGGATCAAATCATGTAAAAACAATTGGAGACCCAAGAAAATAAATACATGGATGTTGCTGATGAAATAAGGTCAGACACATCAATAATTGACATCACAGGATTGGACCCTACTGATCAACTACAAAAAGATGAAGATGTCACTGCTCAACAGGATCAAACTGATGAGCAGGAAACAACACTAGATGCAACACAAGTGAGCACTTGGGATAATATGCCAGTGCTAATAAAGGCCATAAATCTGATAGAAGGTAATGTAGAATCTAATGCATCAGATACAAGCATACCCAAGGATAACGATGATGCAGAGTCAAAGGATACAACTGATGAAACAAAGGATACAACTACAGAAAAAGTTGCAACCGATGATCAGAAAGACAAATCTACTGATCAAAGTCAAGAAGAAGCACAAAAAGTAGAAGAGGACAAGCAGAAAGAAAAAAGGTGAAGAAGCCAAGATACGTGAGAAGGAGAAGAAATTAGAAGAAAAATATGCAGAGACACCCAAGGTTGATGGAGAGACGTCTTCACCAAACTAATATGTGAACCCCGAGAAGAAAACACAAGAAGCATCATCAAAAAATCCTTCACCGAGCATATCAAAAAAGACAACTAAACTAGTAATGGTAGTTCATACATCTGCATCCACATAAATCTCAAGGAAGAAGAAAAAAAATCATAAGAATCCAGTGACACTGGATGAAATCATTGAGATTCTAGTTTGTGATCCTAGGACATTGGATCCAACTGAATTGACAAAGTATGCACGACTTTGTGAAAGGAAAGCAATGCAAGACAAATTGAGAAAATCCACCAAAGAGGCAAAGGTACTTGAAGTAGCGTGAGGAATACTTCAACAAACTGTACCTGATGTAGATGTTGATCAAACAGCCCCAATGCTTGATCAATTAGTGGTTCTCACAAATGCAATCATATCTCAGAACATAGATGCTGAGAAGGATATGGAGGATAGACTTGAACATAAGTATGAGTTAAAATTGGCTGAGAAGATAAGCCAAGAAGTGGCATTGCAAAAGTTAAATCTTTCTGAACTAGATAGCACACTAGATCCAATTATTTAAGAAGCTATTACCTTGATACAAAAGTTATGCACTCTAGATCAACTCACCAAGGAGTATACCGACAAGATAGCATAGATAGATGGTGATCTTCAAAAAAGTGCACAAAGTCTCATGAATAGTGAAGAGGCAATCAAATTGCACAATGAGCAGCTCAAGCAAGCTTAGAAATTGAGACAAGACATTCAGATTGCAGAGACAAAGTTTAGAGATGAGGTAAATGAGCTTCAAACACAACTCTTACAGACACTCTCACTACTGAAACAACATATAACAAAGGAAAGAGCACAAATTGCCACCCCAAAAATGTTTGTCCTAGACAACATTTATGATATACATGCAAGAATAGAGCTAGAGCACATGGCACTAGAACTACTGAAAGAAAAATGGGAGAAATTGCTCGAAGATATCAAGACAACCCACTCACATATTATTGACACATTGTAAGTTACACATTTTTGTCATGAGTATTGAAAATAAAGGGGGAAATGATATGTACAGTCAACAATAAAAATGGAAATGAAGGATGAAATTATTTTTGTACAGTTTGTCATTTGAAAGAGTAAAGAATAGGGGAATGTATAGTACAAAGGAAAATATACATGTACATATATACTTATACTATACTGATGCATACAGTTAGGGGGAGTCATATAATGACAAGGATATATACACGGTGTACATACTAAACACTTTAGTATTATGCACATATCAGTTTTTGATACTAATGTCAAAGGGGGAGATTGAAGACATTATATATTTCCATTAGTATATACAAGGAAAAACATGATCTACACCATCAGTTTACACTACACCGACAGACAGGGCACATTACTACTCGGCATCAAGGTTACCCGATACTGCCAAGTACAAAGCATCCTGACAAACAATATTCAGTGTTACCCGATGACAAAAAGAACAAGGGAACCCGACGATTAACCAACAGTGCAACCCGACGAAAAAACAAAGAGGGGGAACCCGACAGATGAAGGGAACCTGATGATTAGTTCAATGAAGCAACACCGACAGACTTTCAGTTCAACCTGACGATCAAGAACCGACACTCATTTACATCCTGCAAAAAGTGGATCTGACTTTCCACGTCTGATAAATCACTGAAGTTTTATATTTAGCTTCTTGATTTGTTTTAGATCCATTATGTGCGGAGAAAGCAATGTAATTATTATTGTTTTAATCATTTTAAATGTTTTAAAATATGCAAACTAAAGGATCAAGGTCAAGTTGTATACCATGGATCAAGAGTTAAGATTGTAATGCATAATTCTAGAATATGTCAAATACTTGTATAAATAGATGCTCAATCTATTATGAACATGTTGTTCAATGATGATTGTAGCCATTGAGAGAATCTAAGGATCTGACAAGAGAATTCATGCAGAAGGACAGAAAAGGATCAATTCAGTTTTCAAGAACAAAACACACGCTATCGATGAGTAGGAAAAGGTATTAATCAATCACTATAGGTGATATTCATATTATGAGAGCTTTAATGGACCTGTGATCAGCAATTATAGATTGAATACAGTCAGGTCAAACATATTGTACTCATTCTAACAAGTGTTGTACACTTAAGAAATCCTTTCAAGGAAGGTGGACTTAACAGTCCTATTGTAAATCTCTTAACTGAGTGCACACTTCATTAGTGTTGCTAAAAGCTCTTAACAGAGTAGATCTTAATAGGTCTCCACTTTAATAATCCTAACAAGGTAGATCATCAGAAGTGATCAATTGTAAGCCTTTACCAGCTCCCTTCCATTCTGCAGATAGTGAAGTTTTGTGGGTGCCATCCCCACCGCAGTTTTTACTTCCTAACAAGAGTTTTCTGTGATATCATATCTTGTGTTATGTGTTTATTATTTTCATGAATTTTTCTATGAATGATTGCATACAATTAAGATTATGAATTAATACTACATGCATAAGAAAGAACATCAGAAATAGTCGATAATACGATAAAGATTGTTTACTAATGATGAGAGGTGAAAAGTGTTAAAAGTTTTAGAGGTACCGATTCACCCCTCACTTCTTAGTACCACTTCCCATTAATCCCAACAAATAGGTGATCAACCCACACAACTACATAATCGTAGATTCAATAGTTGAAACATGAAAACTCGCTATTGCATAAAAAAACTACAAATATGAGGTCTCAAAGAGAACAATCATGTATACAATATGACTCAAACACCATATCAAGTACAAATCTGATTTGTCAATCATGTTGACATCGAGGACCATAGTCCAAGAGTTCATTATGGATCACCATAGAAATGATGATTGACTAATTGCAATATACCAAAATTTCCATGTAGAGAAAGCATCACACCTCCCCTCACCGTGCACAAAACATACATATAAAAATGTAACTATCTTATATAAAGTCACCCTTAAGCAACTAGGTTCCATAAAATATCCCTTAAACAGATTCACAAAAATGCAAGTTTTTCTTGATCACATAAAACCTACAAAACCATTGTGTTTAAGAACACTCGTACACATCCATACCCATTACACTCAAGAACATTCAAAAATCTAAAAATACCAAAATTGATTAAACCAGAATAATAAAATAATCATAGATGAGCATCACCATAGATTTTGAATGTAAAATCTATAAAACCTTTAGATCCAAGGAACATGAATCTGAGCTATGCATGTACAACTATCCATAAGGAAAAATTAGTTCAAGAACTCTATTCTCATTTGCAGGTCAACTCCATAATACATGCATCCGAGGGAGATAGGCTATTTGACAAATTTCCAAAGCATCCAATGATAAAATTTATAGCCTCGATGCATTTAAGCATAATGACATATTGTCTTTCAATATTAGAACTAAAACAAGAACCTATTGTAAGAACAATTACACCATAGTTAAGACTACCTTGGAAGTTTCTCCATATGATAGGGATCCTAAAACAAACATCCAAAATGAAAAATCTACTATGTGAAATGATAAAATATAACATCACTACCATGCATTAGGGTTATAACACTGTCAAACATGAACTCCAGATCAATATCATATTAAAATGAAAACACATGATCAACTCCACGAAACTCCATCTTCACCATCCTTCACAAAACCTGTTGTCTCCAGAAAAACTAAATCAACTACAAGACTTACACTCATAAAAGGATTAATCATCAACCAATTCCTTCATAACAAATTTCTTCAACCTTTCCAAGCTAGGAAATCCTAATAGAAGAAATACCCAAAACAAGGAACACTATGAATCCTCAAATCCAAATCACATAACTAAGATTTGATATGTAATTCAAAGAAATTAAGGGCATCCTAAAAATCCATCTAAGATCACCATGCCCATCCAATATCAAATTATTTTAAAAAAATCTAATAAACTAATATATAAGTACATATGCTACTACGTCAAAAATATAAAACATACATAGTTTATTTTCCACAATTAAAACCTTTGAGGAAAGTGATTGCAATTATAGATCTAAGAAAATTTTAGACGTAGCATTACAAAATATAGATTTAATACTTCAAAATCATGAAACAAGGATAAAAAGAGAAAAGATAAAAACATACATATATGTGGACAATATCCTTTTAGGTAAATAACCCCACACTCCAAAACATCGAACCAACATATTATTTAGCAACAAGTTGAAATACATTTTTAGGCTCTAAACGTCTACAAAGGGATTCACATCATGTTCTATCTTGGAGAAAATTTGGAAGTATAACCCCTACAAAATGAACTTCTCCCCTCTCATAGATCAGCTAAAGTATATATA
>MU226792.1:102397-127234 GCA_018584345.1 Thuja plicata
TTGTTATCATCTCTGCTTCTGAGTTAATGGTATTTCATGTTTTAATGTTCTGTATGTCCTTTACTCTGAATGTGTTAAAGTAGATTAACGACCTCTTTATTCCCGCTACTAATAGAATGCTAACTGATGGTTATGTATTCCTTCGGTATTTAGTGTAGTTCTTTCAGAGTATTGTTGATGTTCTGGACTTTTCAGCATGAATATAGTTAGATAAATGCTCCTAACCCTGCAGGATCTTTTTTTTCATTTTTTTTTCTTTGCTAAGTGGAATACTCTGGGAAACCTTTTATCATTCTGAATCTCCGGGAGAAGCGAGTTGAAGTAACCAGCTATCCCCCTTGAAAATAGTCACCTCTCCCAACCGAGCCCCACACCGTCGTGACCCGACACCCAGGTGCTTGAAGGCCTGGAGGATTTATCTCCCCCGGACAACCTTTTCAGGCGGAGTTGGCCGATCTCTCCGGAGTCTGGTGACAACTTATGACTGTTGGCGGACCCGGTCCACAAAACCCTGTCAACAGTATGTTCTCATCTTTCTTAAATGATTTCTCCTAACTAGAGTTAATATCAATAGCTTCTATCAATATTTGCATGTTGGTCAAAGTATTTACCTCTGCAGTGTCAGTAAGTGTGTCCTGTCCATCGGTATCACCTTGTGCAATGGTGACATCTTCATCTTTTTGCACCTCTTCTGCAGGGTCTTTTCCTGTATTGTCATTAACAATATTATCCAACCATGTTTCATCATTGACATCCTCATTTATGTTACCTTTTATTGTTAATTCTTCTTTGGTAACCTCTGCTGCATCATCCAAGTCAATATGAATTGGGCTTGGTGGAATTTGGCTTTCTTCATTCCTTGTGTTTTGTTGAGAGTAGTGTCAGGCCATACCTCATCTGCAACTTCAGTATTCTTGTTGCCTGTTGTATCACTCTCTTCTATGTACAATTCAACTGATGAATCACCTTGTGCATCTTTAAAGATGATGTGTTCTTTCTCTAGGCTAGCTTCCTTAGTGGTCTCTTTGAGTAATTTACTCCACTTCTTAATGCTTTCCTGATCTAGCTCAATTAGCTTCCCTTTAATAAATTTGTATGCTCTTATTTTGGGTGAGAAATCCTTTTCATAATTTTTCATCATTTCATCTATCTCTTCCTTCTTTGAATCAGAAGGCATAAGAGTAACAAGTACTCTTTCTCTTATCTCTTTTTCTTTATGAAGTGCAAATGTCCATCTTGTAGACAATCTATCTGTTAGCTCCTTGGGTACTTCATATTCCTTGAATTGAAGTGGAATATAATTATGTTTGCACATTCTAGCTATTATAGCTTCAATTTTATTTTGATCCTCTGGATCAAGTTTCAACCATTTCCTAATATTAGGATCTGAAATAGATAGTGATTCTAAAATGTTTTTACATATTTCATCAATGGTTTTAGGGATCAAGGGTTCTTTCCCTTTTTTTACTTCTATATCAGCTTCATCCATAGCTGAGTCATTTAGATCTTGTTTTGTTCTAACCAACTTCCTCCTTTTGGTTTATTTCCCCTTTGGTGATACTGGTTTCCTCTTGTAGGTTCTCACTCTCCCTTTCTTCAACAGTGAAGGAGTTGCTTCCTTTACTGTTTGGCTTCTTGTCCTTGAAGCAGCTATTGTCCTTGATTTCTTAGGTGGAGGAGGAGGTGGTGAATCTGACAGTGTAGCCTCTGAATCACTCTTTTTTGTATCTTCACTGATGGGTGACTGGCCCTTGGTTTCTTCCTCCTTTCCTTCTATTTCCTCTTCACCTTCTTTAGTAACTACCAATTTCCTCGTTAAATCCTTTACCATTTTGTTCTTCTTGTTTACATCTTTCTTGATAACAAGATCTGACGTGATTTTTGGTTTGGCTTCTTCATAAGTGCTAAATCTTGTTTGCTTGCTGTCCAATGGTTCATTCAATAGTGCCTTGATGCATTTTGTAGCTTGTCCTGTTTGGATTTCATAATCCAGTGGTGATAGCCAAGATTCTCTAGGTACTACTAGTTTGATATAAGTCAAATCAGTATCTACTGTAAAACATATATCATCCTTGTGTTCTTCTATTAAAATCTTTGGTATCGTTGTTCTTGCTTGCATCTTTTCCTTAAATTATTTGAAATATTCATTCATTAAGATATCAAAATCTGTACGTGATGATTCTATGTGCTCACATATCTGTATGGTGACTGGTTTGCTTATGTCCCATACTACATTTCCTATCAAAGGAAAGTATTCTTCAAAGTAAAAGAATATGCGCATAATAAGAGAACCAAACTTACAAGTGTTTGTCCTTGATGACCTTATAGTGTTCATGTTCTCCTCAAGTTGATTTAACAATATTTCTGAAAGATCCATCTTCTTTCCTTGTTTGATGATCTTGTAGGCTGTGCTCATAGTAGTGCTTGCTATGTTGTTCATTCTGCTGACCTGAAAGATTTCATATCCTACCACACATGCACCAAACTTAAGTTCCTCATCGGTGATGGTGTTAACCTTGAGACCTCTGTTATCTGATTTTGCACCTGTTAAATTTTCTACTTCCTTTCTGGATGGGTGCTTGTGAGCTTTTGGCTTGTCGGTTGTGGGATATCTAGTAATAGCGTGAATAACATCTTTTGTTATTCATTTAGGCTCATCAAGCCATAATGTCTGGTTATGCATTCTGCTAAGAACTATCTGTATCCATTCAGACTTAAAAACCCTAGGAAAGTGTAATGTATTTGTCAGACCTTTCACGTCCAGATGCTTGTGCTCTTCTTTTAGGTTTCCAGTGGCATCACATAGTGCCTTGTAGGACTTATCTAGGTCTAGATCTCCTATTTTTGAGATCTTGCAATGTACATAGGACCTTACATCCTCTACTAGAAAAACCCTTGGTGGGATTCTGGAGAATGCTCCAGAATCATCAGGCTGCGATGCAATTTCTGGGTGTAACTTGTATTTAGGTTCAACACAAGTACTATTGCTAATAAGATTAATCATTTTCTTCTTATCCTCTTTCAATTTTTTTGTTCTTGAAGTAGATGCCATCGTATTTTGAAATTTAGGGCTTTTTGTAATTTAAACACAGTGTGATCGGTGATTGTAGGTATTACTGATTCTCTGTGATCGCTCATGAATCTATTGAATCATGTTTGAATCTTGCTAAGGTCGTACTTCAATCTGTTCTTCAATCAATCTACTTAGTTCTACTTTGTTTCTCAAAAATCATGGGTGCGAAATGAGTTCTTCCATCATGCTTTTATAACCTTTTGTGCCCTAAGTTGTCATTAATGCCCAACAACTCGTCGGTGTACAAAGACTGAGTTTTTCAGTTGCGACATAAATAACATCGATGATGTAGGCACAAATTTTTGGGGTAGCTAGCAGCTTTGGTGATTTCACCGATTATTTTCGGTAAGATGGTGACGACAACATCCATCATCTCAAAGATCATCGATGTCTATCAGTTACACTTAGCGACTTGGATTTTGTGTAATGCCTGATACATTTTAGTAAGTAGTGTCAACTTTACTGTGTGTGTTCACCAATGCTTATTGGTACCCATTAACCGATGGAATTGCTTTTCAATAATATTACAAGTAACAATATAGTGCATCTTCAATAATGCTAATTTTGTCAATATGATCAATGTGTAATGGAACCGATGCATAATATAGCTTTTCATAATGTAGTTCCATACTTACTTGTGCAACTTAGATGGGAATAGTGATTTCACCAGATCCATTGGATGGGGTGTCATCATTTGCATTGCTTGTTCCATCACCTTCAGTGTTTGTATCTTTTCTCCACATCTTATTTCTCATCTTCTTGATGTCATCAATGGTGTTTCCATTGGGATAAGTGCTTGTTTCTGTCAGTCAGTCTTTGCAGTATTTTATCACATGTCCAACCTTATGACAATGTAAACATGCCATACCTGGACTGGTCCATCCTCTTGGTCTTCTAGTCCATTTTCTCATATAGTTGGCAGAAATATGACCATACCTTCTACATGTTGTGCAGTTTATCCATGTATTATAGTCCCAAACATATGAGTTACCAATTCTTGTCGGTTTATAGCCATTATCAGGTTCTTTTGGTGTCCATGCTTTCTTGTTCCTTTTCCAGCACTCTTGATGTGTATGTCCATTCATTTTTTAGGTAGGAAAGTAATTGTCCATGTAGGTTTCCTTCTTTGGATTTGTCACCTTGGATCTTCATTCATGTGCCTTGTGTCCTTTCTTGTGACATTTATAACAATTACCAATGAAAGTAGATTGCGATTGAGGAATACTTTTCATTTTGTTTCTGCAAATGTTTGAGGTGTGGCCTAGTTTTCCATAGTGATTGCATGACATCTTCTTGGTTCTTGGATTTGTATAAGCTTTCCTTTGATATGATTGATTAGATGATTCTCCATTGTCGGTGTACCCTAGACCTGTGTAGTTGTTGACTCTTCTTTGTCCGTTAAGAAAATCATCCATTCTTTTATTGCTATCTTCAGCTTTCTTGATTAATTCATTGTGTTGATTCTGAATTTTGACTTCATGCTTTAGCTTTTCATTTTCTTCTCGTAGCTCACCGATGATCTGTATTCTTTCAATGAGTTCAGTATTTAATCTATTTTCCTCTTGACTCATAAGAATAATCTGATTGATAATCTCATGGTGGTGATCAGTAAGTCTTTGAATCTCTGATTCTTTTTCTTGTAGCTTCTCTATGATTTTCCTCATATCATCAACAACCAATGTTCTCTCTGATTCATCTTTTCTTGTATCATTCATGACATCAATCATTTTTACCATCCGTGTCTCTTGACCGATTTGCAGCATCTTGATTTTCTCTGTCAGATGTAGATTGACCTCTTGTAGACTTGTGATCTCTTCTACTGATATGTCTGATGCTTTGCTTGTTGTTGATTAAGCTGAGTTGAAGTAATCTGGGATCTCCTCTTCTTGATAATATTTTTCATTAAGCCTAGATTCCATAATCTTTCTTTCATCAGGCAACTTTCTCATGCTCACTCTCGCCTCTTTATACTACTCATAGTAAATCTAAATTTGTAACTGCTCATTCTCAATAGCCTTGTCCAGTCTGTACTTTTCCATTGTCTTGATCTTTTCTCTTAAGTCTTTAAGCTTTTCAAGAAAGAGACTTAGCTTTGATAAAAATTATTGGAATTATTGGAATGATGTACTGAAAGGGAAGCAGTGAATCAGTACCTCTAAAACTTTTATGTAATTATCTCATTAACCTTTGTGTCATCAGATTTGTATATTCATCTATCTATCTGTTCATCTTTCTTTATGTATGTGAAATAATAACATAAGTTCTTTACATGTGTAAAAATTCAAGAAACATACATGAAAATAAATAACACATAACACAAGATATGATATCACAAAAAACTCCTGTTAGGAAGTAAAAACTGCGGTGCGGATGTCACCCACAAAACTTCACTATCTGCAAATAAGAAGGGAGCTGGCTAAGGCTTACAATTTGATCACTTATGATGATCTACCCTGTTAGGAGTATTAGAGTGGAGACCTGTTAGGATCTACTTCATTTGAAGCTTTAGCAACACCGTTAAGTGTGCACTCTGTTAAGATATTTGTCAAGAACTGTTAAGTCCACCTTCTACTAAAGGATTTCTGATGTGATGCACTTTTTAGAATGCAACTAAATTATAAATGTTGATTTGATAGTATATGAAATCTCTAATTGCTGATAACAGATCCTATAAAACTTACAATATATATGTAATCACCTTGAGTGATTGAATAATACCTTGTCTCTGCTCATCGGTAGTCTTGTCTGTGTTCTTGAGAATGTATATGATCTATTTCTGAGCTTTGCATGAATTCACTTCTGCTGCTTAGATTCTCTTCGTCGCTACAATCATTTTTTTTTAAAACTCTTATTACAAATGATTGAACATCTATATATACTAGTTTCTAGGTCCGTTCTTGATTCACGCTTTTCAAGTTAACTCTAGATCAAAGGTTTACAACTTGACCTTGATCTTTAGTTAGTTATTTTTTAGATCTGTTAGGATGCTTTAAAACAATTACAATATACTTGCTTGACCCTCAAATAATGATTTAAAACAAATTAAAACTCTATAAATAGAATTACAATGTTTTATCTGACGTGGAAAGTCAGATCCACTATTTGTGGGTTCTGTAATTGACTATCAGTTCTGATACTCAAGCTTTTCTGTCAGTCTGTCGGGTTTCTTTCATTCTTTTCTCTATAGGGATTCTTCTTCGTTAGTGTCCCTATATTGAACTGTTCGTCGGGTTCCATGCCTTTTCTACTCTGTCGGCGATGTTCATAAAACTCTACCGTTGGTGATGTCCTTTATGCTTTGTCATCGGTTCAACACTTGTCAGTGTTTGTTGGGTAATTTTATACTTAGCATTTTCATGACAAGCATTGTCATCTCATCGGGTAAGGCAGTATGTTGTCTGTCAGGTATGCCTATACCGATGATCTCTGCTATGTTTTTCTTTTGCAATACTAATGGAAAAAATTAATGTCATCATGTTGGAAAACAATTGATTAATTGGGCTCAAGTGAATGCAATAATATTGCCTATGGAAAGTAATAATATATGACAATATCTTCCCAAAATAGTGTAATATTTGGCTATGAACTATATTGCATCAAATCGTTGAGAAAAAATGGAAACATAACATAGAAAATGAATTTTTTTAAAAAAATTAGATAAAAAATTGTCAAATACTATAATAACAAAATATTATAATAGTTATTGTGTTGGAAAGCAATTGATTAATTTGGCACAAGTGAATGCAATAATATTGCCTATGGAAAGTAATAATATATGACAATATCTTCCCAAAATAGTGTAATATTTGGCTATGAACTATATTGCATCAAATGGTTGAGAAAAAGTGGAAACATAACATAGAAAATGCATTTTTTTTCAAAAAATAGATGAAAAAACTGTCAAATACTATAATAACAAAATATTATAGCAGTTATTATTTTCATAGAAAAGTATTAAAAATAAAAATTCCTTAAATATCACTCCTATAACACAAAATTGATTGAACCAATAATATTGAAAATAAATAGTTTTTAAAATTTGTTCAATTTTAACATAAAATTATGAAAGATAAGGATACTTTCACAAAAAAATAAAAAAATTGTTATAATTCTTGGAAAAGAATTGATTAATTGGGCACAAGTGAATGCAATAATATTGCCAATAAATAATATATGACAATATCTTCCTAAAATAGTGTAATATTTGACTATGAACTATATTGCATCAAATGGTTAAAAAAAATGGAAACATAACATACAAAATGAAAAAATTTTAAAAAATTAGATGAAAAAACTATCAAATACTATAATAACAAAATATTATAACAGTTATTGTTTTCATAGAAAAGCATTAAAAATAAAAATTCCTTAAATATCACTCCTATAACACAAAATTAATCGACAACCAACATGGAGCTTCTTGAGGCCAAGGCGGCCACTCTAATGGTGGACCTTTCTTAGGCCCCCTGGGCGTTTATGCTACTTTCAGGTTTTATTTTATTTTTTAGAAGCTTTAGTTGTTCTTTTGTTCTAGCCTTGTAGGCCTGCTTTGCTCCGAACTCTCTTTTGCTGTTTTTAATGTTTTATCTCTAAATACTTTGTTTCGGGTTTTAGGAACCCTGTAAAACCTGTTTTACTTAATCAAAAACACAAAATTGATTGAACCAATAGTATTGTAAATAAATAATATTTAAAATTTGTTCAATTTTAACATAAAATTATGAAAGATAAAGATACTTTCACAAAAAAATAAATGTTATGACTGTTGGAAAACAATTGATTAATTGGGCACAAGTGAATCCAATAATATTGCCTATGGAAAGTAATAATATATGACAATATCTTCCCAAAATAGTGTAATATTTGGCTATGAACTATATTGCATCAAATGGTTGAAAACAATGGAAACATAACATAGAAAATGAAAACAATTAAAAAAAATTAGATGAAAAAACTGTCAAATACTATAATAACAAAATATTATAACAGTTATTGTTTTCATAGAAAAGTATTAAAAATAAAAAAAAATTCCTTAAATATCACTCCTATAACACAAAATTGATTGAGCCAATAGTATTGTAAATTAATAGTTTTTAAAATTTGTTCAATTCTAACATAAAATTATGAATGATAAGGACACTTTCACAAAAAAATAAAGATAAAATTGTTATGATTGTTGGAAAACAATTGATTAATTGGGCATAAGTGAATGCAATAATATTGCCAAGTAATAATATATGACAATATCTTCCCAAAATAGTGCAATATTTGGCTGTGAACTATATTGCATCAAATGGTTGAAAAAAAATGGAAACATAACAAAGGAAATAATTTTTTTTTTTTAAATTAGATGAAAAAACTGTCAAATACTATAATAACAAAATATTATAATAGTTATTGTTTGCATAGAAAAGTATTAAAAATAAAAATTCCTTAAATATCACTCCTATAACACAAAATTGATTGAACCAATAGTATTGTAAATAAATAGTTTTTAAAATTTGTTCAATTTTAACATAAAATTATGAAAGATAAGGATACTTTCACAAAAAAAAAAAAAATTGTTATGATTGTTGGAAAAAATTTGATTAATTGGGCACGAGTGAATGCAATAATATTGCCTATGCAAAGTAATAATATATGACAATATCTTCCCAAAATAGTGTAATATTTGGCTATGAACTATATTGCATCAAATGGTTGAAAAAAATGGAAACATAACATAGAAAATTAAAAAAATTAAAAAAATTAGATGAAAAAACTGTCAAATACTATAATAACAAAATATTATAGCAGTTATTGTTTTCATAGAAAAGTATTAAAAATAAAAATTCCTTAAATATCACTCCTATAACACAAAATTGTTTGAACCAATAGTATTGTAAATAAATAGTTTTTAATTTATTTGTTCAATTTTAACATAAAATTATGAAAGATAAGGCTACTTTCACAAAAAAAAATAAAAAAAATTGTTATGATTGTTGGAAAACAATTGATTAGTTGGGCATAAGTGTATGCAATAATATTGCCTATGGAAAGTAATAATATATGACAATATCTTCCCAAAATAGTGTAATATTTGGCTATGAAGGTAGCCACCCAAGATTTAGAAGTCAAATGGAATGCACAACAAAAAGAGAGAAATAATATGATAAGAATAAATTGTATTCTCACCTATAATGCAATACAATGAATCAACTAGATTATGGAGTCCACTAGAATCAACTTGAATTAATATTACATAGATCTCTTGGTTATATAGCGACGACGAGTACAAAGTAGTGAATGAGACAATAAAAAATGTTGTTGTCTCATTACATGATAATCAAGAGACAACTTATCACCCGCCTAAGGTGGATCATCTTCCAATGTGTAATAAAGTATGTACAATGTATGTGCGAAAAAGGTGGAGAGTGATAAAGTGATAACATGACAAGTCCACATAAAGTGGAAATGCTCCAACTACTCCTATGCAATTTCCTAAGTAAGTTTAAGTAAAGTGTAATTAAGTACCTAGGTGTGAATTAACCAAGGTAAAATGCCTTAATTACACCAACACCCCCCTTTAGTGCAACTTAGGGAGAATGTACAAAAATTGACAATGCAAGATGGGTCTCAACTATTAGGGCATGTTAGGTACCCATGTACAAATGCAAATGTAATCTCTCACAAGAAGAGAAGAGTAAACCCAGTGGGACAAAAATCCTCTCCAAAAGAGAGATGAAATCACACAATGCTCTCAATGACGCATGAGAAGAACAAAACCTCATGTGATGAAAAATCCCCACATAAGAGAGAAGGGGAAATACCATGAAGCCCACCCCCCATCCAATGTGGAATCTCCTACAAACATGATCGCAGATGACAAGGTCAACACTCCTCCAAAAGAAGAAAATAGAGTCAATATTGTATTAACAGTGTCAAAGTGTGATAAAACAACACACCAATGTTGATGAAGAACCAATGATGAATCACTCACTACAATATGATGAATATCAAGCATGGAGACACTTGCTTGAGCATCATCTAGATACTCATCATACCCTTATATAGTTCCCAAAATTAGATTTTTCTCTCCTTGTCTAGAGTTGCCAGCTCAGAAATAGGTTCCAAGATAAGTTTAGAGGTACAAGGGCATAATGCAGACAAATATAGAGAAAACTAAGAAAATTTTGGTAGAAAAGATAGGTAATAGGAAATCTAGTGCCATTGTCTAGGTGGTTTTACTAAAATTTGACTTAAAGGTAGCTTGGAGGCTTCTAATATCATTTTGACCGCTACTTTGTACCTGAGACATGTGTGGGGACTATGGCACCCAACCAAAATGTCTAGCCATTTCGAGCTCAAATTTTAGACATAGGTTCCTCTCTACATCCCCTTTCTATTTTTATACATTTCAATTTATTTTCACTTTTTATTTGTTTGTTTATGCGGATTGTTGTCAAATTTTACCATTTATCATGGATCTTGTATTTTTAATTCATAAATGATTTCCAATCAATTCCAATAAAAGAGGAAAAATCAAGCATCAAAACCATAGGGCTCAAGGGTCTAAAGTTGGGCCTAATTGATTGTCCCCTAATGTAATGATGCTAGGAAATTACTTTTACTATGCATCCTTAGAATAGAAGACCCCATTTTTCCACCATTACATGAGCCACATCACTAATGTTTGTGCATTCTCTTAATTCTTTATTAATCATACTTTTACAGGGCACCGTTTCCTATACTTCTATTACATTATGTACCTTGTAATTTGATCATCAACATTGTAATACTGATATGTGCACATACCATGCTAGTGGGATAATTACAAACACCGTCTTCATTGATACAAGAGGCATATTATTTTCTAATATTTCCCTTTTATCCCTATGCATTAAGTCATTTCTTGGCTCACAAAGGGTATAGTAGTCACAATCATTGACAAAGGATATGAGTTTATCAATGCATCTTGTATGCATTTCTCAAGAATAACAACCCACGAATACAATTCATCAAATTTTAAAAGGTTACAAAAATTTTGATATTGCACTTAAATATGTCTCTAAAGCTGCACAAAATAAGTTAATACATATTGATTCTTCAAGACTATGAGGGATAGAAAACAAAACTTCCATGAATCTCACATAAAAATCATATGGGAATTCTCCTTTTTATCTCCTTGCATCACATAGTGACTGAACATATGATGTATTGTACACCTCACATACACATTTAGACTCCTTATACAATTCTACCTCATTCTTTTGAATGCATGTCGGATTGGAAATTAATAGGTAATCATTGCTAACGATATGAATAATATTTTAAGCTCTTTCCATAAAACTATACAATGCATAGGAAAACTGGTGAACCACTCATTGGGATCATCTTTCAAGGATTTACCATATATTTTCATAACTAGATCCTTTGCGACAACTTGAGGATCTTCCTGCTTACTTTCTGATTTAAAATTTCTTGTATAAAATTTAGGCAATTTGATCTTAATTACATTAAGGAAATTATTTGGATAACCTAGAATATTATTGAAAGCATGTGGACTTTATTTCTCCAATGAAAACACTCTCCTCTATGGATATGGGTATGAATGTGACTACTATGAGCTCTGTAAATTGACAATTTGAACTCATACTAGAAAGATAGATCAAAAACTAGATTTTAATTAATATCCCACTTTCTTGAAATGATTTCACAGCTCTAAATATGATAATGCCATTTCATAACTCTAAATATGATAAGGCCTCAGAAAAAAAGAAAATAAAAAAAGGCTTATATATCATGTGTAAAATATTTATCAACATCCAACTAATCACATGAATTATCATTCCTTTCTTCAAAAATGAACACTTGTTTGAACTAGGGAATATATCTTACTTGAAGACACTTTTACCAATGTCTTTTATAACCCAATGTTTTTCTTCTTGACAGTGAAAAAATGAAATGCGTGGAAATAGACTACAACCTTTAATAGTTCACAAATAGAGTCACCACTTCTCCTAAGAGAAATAAAACTTTAAATGGAATGAAGCTTCTTAGAACTTAATTTATTATAGGTTCACCTTACAATAGAGTCACTTAATGAATTATGGATGCTGCAACTAGTGTTTTTCAAGTGTGATAAATTTCAATATCTAAACAAATACTTTAGTTTCTTTAATTTTATGTAGTGTAACATGGGGACTTGTACCCCCACAAATCCCCTCATCCCCATACTGGGGACGTCCCCATACCAGAGAATGTTGGGATTTTTAGGAAGTAGTAATGAGAGAGGAGGGTTGAATCAGTACCTCTAAAATGTTTAACACTTTTCACCTTACTTCATTAGCAATCAATCTTTATTGTATTACTGACCAAATCCGATGTTCTTTCTTATGCATGTAATATTAATTCATAAACTGAATTGTATGTAACATTCATGAAAGTAATAGACACATAACACAAGATATGATATCGTAGAAAACTCCTGTTAGGAAGTAAAAACTGTAGTGGGGATGGCACCCACAAAACTTCACTATCTGCAAATTGGAAGGGAGCCGGTTAAGGCTTACAATTTGATCACTTGTGATGATCTACCCTGTTAGGAGTATTAATGTGGAGAAATTTTAGGATCTACTCTGTTAAGAGCTTTAGCAACACTGATGTAGTGTGCACTCGGTTAAGAGATTTACAATAGGATTGTTAAATCCACCTTCCTTGAAAGGATTTCTTAAGTGTACTACACATGTTAGAATGTGTACAATATGTATGACCTGACTATATGCAATCTATAATTTTTGACCATAGATCCATTAAATCTTATAGAGTATGAATATCACCTATAGTGATTGATTAATACCTTTTCTTGCTTGTCAGTAGCCTTGGTTCTTGTTCTTGAAAACTAATTTGATCTTTGTCTATGCTTTTGCATGAATTCTCTTGTCTGAACCTTAGATTCTCTCAAAGGCTAAAATCATCATCAAATAACATGTTCACAATTGATTGAGCATATATTTATACAATTTATTTGACCTATTCTGGAATCACGCATTACAATGATAACTCTAGATCCAAGGTACACAACTTGACCTTGATCCTTTAGTTTGCATGTTTTAAATCAGTTAGACTGATAAAAACAATAATAATTATATTGCTTTTCCCTCAAGTAATGGATTTAAAAACAAATCAAGAAGATAAATATAAAGATTCAGTGATTTATCTGACATGGAAGTCAGATCCACTTTTTTGGGGTTGTAACTGGCTCTCGGTATCTAATTGTCAGTGTGAACTGAAAGTCTGTCGGTGTTCCTTCTTTGAACTGTTCATCGGGTTCCACTCTTGATTTTTTTGTCGAGTTTCACTGTTGGTTACTCGTTAGGTTCCTTTGTCTTTTCTGTCATTGGTTAACACTAAATAGTGTTGCATCGGGATGCTTTGTAGTTACCAATATTGGTAACCTTGGCATTGGGTAGTGTTGTGCCATGTCTTTCAGTGTAGTATTAACCGATGATGTTTATCATGTTTTTCCTTGCATATACTAATGACAAAATATAATGTCTTTAATCTCCCCCTTTGACATTAGTATCAAAAATTGATATGTACAAAATACTAAAGTGTTTAGTATGTACACCGTGTATATATCCTTGTCATTATATGACTCCCCCTAACCGTATGCATCAATATAGTATAAGTATATGTACATGTATACTTGCCTTTGTACTATACATTCCCATTTTTTTCTCCATAATCTTTCCTTTTTAATGATATAAGATTACTGACTCTACATATCATGGCCCCCCTTTTTTGATAATCATGACAAAAATGTCCAACTTATAAGTTGTCAAAAATGTGACAAAAGTGTGCAACTTATAGAGTGTCAAGTATGTGGGAGTGACTGTTCTTGATATCTTCAATCATTTTCTCCCATTTCTTTGAGGATTTCTAGTGCCATGTGCTCTAGTGCAATCCTAGCATGCATGTCATAAATGTTGTCTAGGACAGACATTTCTAGAGTGGAAAAGTGTTCTTGCATGTGTCATATGGTGTTTCAGTAATGTGAGATGTGGTAAAAGTTGAGCTTGAAGCTCATTCACATCATCTCTGAACTTTGTTTTTGCAATCTGAATATCCTGTCTCAGCTTCCTAGCTTGTTGGAGCTGGTCATGGTGCAATTTGATTTTATTTTCAGTGTTTGTGAGACCTTGTGCACTAGCTTGAAGATCAGCATCAATTTGTGCTATCTTTTCGGTATACTCCTTGGTGAGTTGATCCAACGTGCACAATTTTTGAATTAAGGCTATAGCTTCTAAAATTATAGGGTCCAATGTACTTACCAGTTCAGATAGATTCACCTTGTTTAGTGCCACTTCTTGGCTTATTTTCTCTGCTAACTTGAATTCAAATTTCTTCTCAAGTCTTGCTTCCATAGCCTTTTTAGCATCTATATTCTGAGATGTGATAGCGTCGGTGAGAACCACTAATTGATCAAGTATGGGAATTGTTTGATCAACATTTGTATCAGGTACAATTTGCAGGAGGATTCTTTTTGCAACATTGAGTACCTTTGATTCTTTTGTGGCCTTTATCAACTTATCTTGGATAGCTTTCCTTTCACAAAGTCTAGCATACTTTGTTAACTCAGTAGGATCCAATGTTCTAGGATCACATACTGGAATCTCAATTATTTCATTCAGAGTGACTGGATTTTTTTTCTTTCTCTTATTTTTCTTCCTTGAGACTTGTGTAGAAGTAGATGTATGAACTACTATTGCTAGTTCATTTGTTTTCTCTGAGGTTCTCGGTGAAGGCTTTCTAGATGAAGCTTCTTGTGCCTTCTTTTTGGTGTTCACCCATCAGTTAGGTGAAGACATCTCTTCATCAACTTTGGGTCTATCAACAGATTTCTCTTTTGTTTGATTTTGTGGATCATCTGTCTTTTCTTCTTCACTCTTATCCTTCTTATTTTCCTCTTCTACTTATTTTTCTCCTTCTTGATTTTGATTAGTATACTTGTCTTGTTGATCATCAGTAGTAGCTTGTTCTATTCTATTATATTGATGGCCTTCATCAATACTGTCATATTATTCTTTGTGCTCACCTATGCTGCATCTGTAGTTGTGTCTTGTTTGTCGGTTTGAGCTTGTTGAATAGTGACATCTTCATCCTTTTGAATTTTTTCTGCAGGGTCCAGTCCTGTTATGTCAATGATTGAAGTGTCTGGCCATGTCTCATCAGCAACATCCATGTCCTTATTTCCTGGTGTCTTCAATGCTTGTTGATTTTCTTGATCCTTAAGAGATATGAATATTACATCATCATCCTTCTTTGGATCTTTATCAGAATCATAGTGAGTAATATATTGAATGTCAAGATCATCCATGACTTTATCTAAGTCAATGGGCTTAGTATCTTCCATATTACCCAAAGCAATGTGCTATGGAATTGATTTTTCTTTATGCTCCTCTATATAAGGTGTCTTGGTGAGAAGTAATGGATTTTCACAACTTGTTGATTCTGTAGGTAGATCAAGAATTTCTCTCCATTTAGCATCTGTCATGCTGTCAAGCTCTATGAGCTTCCTCTGTAAAAACTTGTAGGCTCTTATCTTTGCCACAAATTTATTTGAATTATTTTTCATCATTTCTTTTATCTCTTCCATTTTGGATTCGGGAGGCATGAGTGTTACAAGTATCCTCTCCCTTGCTTCCTTTTCTGAGTGCAAAGCATAAGACCATCGCACTGAAATTTTGTCACTCAGTTCTTTGGGCATTTTGTCAGCAAACTCAACTGGTACATATTTGAACCTAACCATAGACCTAATTATTGCATCTTCTATTTTATTTTGGTCCTCAGGCTCCAGTTTTACCCATTGTCTGATTTTCCTATTAGTCATGGTACCTATCGTAGCAATTGAATCAAAAATATCATCAATTTTTTGAGTGGTTAAGCTCTTCGTAGCTTCTTCAGGCTCGTCATTTTTTGAGTCTTCAATGTTAGCTTTGGTTCTGATGAGTCTTCTCCTCCTTTTGTTAGGTGTTTTCTTATCTATTTGATGCTTCCTCTTATAGGTCCTCACTTGAATTTTCTTAAGAGGTGTAGTATCTTTCTTTGTAGTTTGGCTCCTTGTCCTTTGAGCTGTTGTAGTCCTTGGTTTCTTGGTTGGAGGTGGAGGCACATCAGACTCTGTGGCTTTAGAATCTGCTACTTTCTTATCTTCCTGTTCACTGATGGCACCATGCCCCTCGATGTCCTCTATTTTTTCTTTCTCCTCCTCATTTACCGATAGAAACTTCTCAAGATTCTTTACCATCTTGTTTTTCTTGTTGACAGTCTTCTTTATAACTAGGCCCATTTTTATTTTAGTCTTGGCCTCTTCATATGTTCCAAATATTTGTTTCTTACTGTTAAGTGGTTCATTCAACAATGCATCAATTGCATTTGTTGCTTGATCTATGTTTATCTCATAGTCAAGTGGTGATAACTAGGCTGTCCTCAGTACAACTGGCTTAATATGAGTAAAATATGAATCCACCATAAAGAATATCTCTTCCTTATTCTTTTCATTTAACTATTCAGGGATCCTTACTCTCTCCATCATCTTTTCTTTGAAATCAAGGAAGTATTCAATCATCACTGAATCAAAGTTGTCACCTATTGACTTGATAAGGTCATCTATTTGTAATATGATTGGCTTGGTGGTGTCCCACTTCACTTTTCCAATTGAAGGAAAGTATTCTTGAAAATAAAAGAATATACACATTATAAGTGAGCCAAACTTACATGTGTTTGTCTTGGAAGACTTGATTGTTGTCATTATCAAGTTGCTTCAGTAGGATCTCACATAGATCCATTTGTATTCCTTTTGTGACAATCTTGTAAGTTGTGATTATTGCTATTGATGCTATGTTGTTTATCCTGCTAGCTTGAAAGATTTTGTACCCTACGACACATGCACCAAACCTCAATTCCTCGTTGGTGATGGTGTTCACCTTAAGTCCTCAGTTATCCCATACAACATTGGTGAGTTTCTCAACTTCTGGTCGAGAGGGATGCTTGTGAGATTTTTGTTTGTTAGCTATAGGGTAACCAGTTATAGCATGTATTACATCCTTTGTAATCTATTTGGGTTCATCCAACCATAACTTCTGATCATGCATTTTTCTTAGTACTAATTGAATCCAGACAGTTTTGAAAACCCTTGGGAAATATAGGGTTTTTGTTATCCCATTTACTTACAAGTGCTTGTGTTCTTCCTTTAGGTTCCCTTGATCATCACATAGCTTCTTATAAGCTTGATCTATCTCTAGATCACCAATCTCAGTGATCTTACAGGGGATATAATATATAACATCTTCTATCAACAAAACCCTAGGTGGAATTTTTGAGAATGCGCTAGAATCATCGGGTTGCGAGGAAACCTCTAGACATATATTGTATTTTGGTTCCACACAAGTGCTATTCTTGATGAACTTAATGACATTCTTTTTTCATTCTTCAATTTGGCTGTTCTTGAAGTCGTTGCCATAGTGTTTTGAATTTAGGGCTTTTTTGAAAATAATAATAGAGTTCTCGGTACGCTTGTTACTTACTTTAATCTGTGTAGCTTGTGTGTGATTGGTTTGGAGTGTGTTGGATCGAGTCAAGGATGCTATGCTAATTTCTCTCTTTTCACTCTATTTCCACTCCGCTCTATTTACTCAATTCATGTGTGAAGAATGAAGTGCTTCTGTCGAGTATTTATAGACTTTTTCCCTAAGTTTGTGATAAATGCTCAACAACTCGTCAGTTCATGTAGACAGAGTTTGTCAGTTAAACTCTCAAATAACATTCTTGGTATTGATAGGATGCTTGGGATAGCTATTAAGATTGTTTCTTTCACTGATGAATCTCGGTGTAGTGTCAAGAAAACATTGTAACTTTGCTTCCTTACCGACAGGTGTCAGTTTACATTAGTGACTTATCCTTTTTATGTGTTGACCGATGATTCTTGGTAAGTGTAGACAGCTCATCCTTTTATGTTCACTGATGATTTTCAGTATGTTTTTACTGATGGGGTTATTTTCTTATAATTGTAACAAGTAACATAATATGCATCTTTATTCACACAGATTTTGATTGCCTATCAACTTGTATAATGGAACTGATGCAAAATATGACTTGGTGTAGTGCAGTTCCATACTTACTTGTTCATATTTTAGGTGGGGGTGGTGATGTCACCAAATCCATGGGATGAGGTGTCACCGACTGCATTGCTTGGTCCAACTTCCTCAATGGTTGAAGCTTTCCTCCACATTTGCTTTCTAATTTTCTAGATGTCTTCAATGGTGTTACCATTTGCAAAAGTGGTGGTTTCTGTTATTCGGTCTTTGCAGTCCTTCTTTAGATGTCGAACCTTATGAAAGCGTAAACATGTCATTCCAAGGTTGGTCCATCCTCTAGACCTTTTGGTCCATGTTCTTATGTAGTTTGCAGCAATGTGACCATATCTATCATATGTTGTGCAGTTTATCCATGTATTGTAATCCCAAACATATGAATTACCGACTCTACTCGATTTATATGCATTTTATTGATTTTTGGGTCTCCATGCTTCAATTTTCTTCTTCTTGCATTCAAGATATGTGTGCCTATGCATTTTGCAGGTGGGACAATACTTGTCCATATAGGTTTCCTTGTTTGGTTCTTTCACCTTTTATTTACATTCATATGCTTTATGTCATTTCTTGCTACAATTATAACAGTGTCCTATGAATGTAAATGTGGATTTAGGAATACCTTTTTCTTTGCTCTTG
Organism: Thuja plicata; assembly: GCA_018584345.1. NCBI lineage: Eukaryota > Viridiplantae > Streptophyta > Pinopsida > Cupressales > Cupressaceae > Thuja > Thuja plicata. The sequence goes on from MU226792.1 coordinate 121,241, forward strand.
CAAACATTTGAGGTGTGGCCTTGCTTTCCATGGCGATTTCATGTCAGCTTCCTTGGTCTAGGATTGATGTAGGCATCTTTTGGATTAGCTTCATTTGATGAATCTCCATGCTCGGTGTACCCTAGTCCAGTGTTGGTTTTGGGTCTTCTTTGTGCATTCAAGAATTCATCCACCCTTTTTGTACTTTCTTTAGCTCTCTTAATCATGTCATTATGTTGTTGAAGAAATTCTAACCTCATGCTTTAGTTTTTCATTCTCTTCTCTTAGTTCACCGATAGTCTGTATTCTCTCAATGAGTTTCATATTCATTCTATTTGCTTCTTGACTCATAAGAATAATATGATTTGTAATCTCATGGTGATGCTCTATAAGTCTTTGTATCTCAGACTCTTTTTCTTGTAGCTTTTCTATGATCTTTCTTCTATCATCAAGAGCTAGTGTTCTTTCTTGTTCAGCTTTCCTAGCATTGTTCATGACATCAATCATCCTTACCATCTGTGTCTCTTGACCGATTTGCAGAGATCTGACTTGTCCAGCTAGATGTAGATTGATTTTAGTTAGGCTTGTGATGGTTTCTTTTGATGTATCTGATTCTTTTCTTGTATTTGATCCTGAAGACTCAAAGAAATCTGGAATCTCTTCCTCATGATAATCTGTCTCATTACAGTGAGATGCTATATTCTTTCTTTCATCCAGCAACTGTCTCATGTTGATTCTAGCTTCTTTATACTATTCATAGAACATTTGAATTTCAAGCTTTTTATTCTCAATATTTTTATCAAGTCTGTACTTCTCCATTGTATGATCTTTTCTCTTAAGTATTTAAACTTTTCAATAAAACAAGAGATCCAACTATGATACCAATTGTTGGGATTAATGGGAAGTAGTACTGAGAGGGGAGGGGTGAATCAGTACCTCTAAAACTTTTAACACTTTTCACCTTACTTCATTAGCAATCAATCTTTATTGTATTACAAACCAAATCTGATGTTCTTTCTTATGCATGTAATATTAATTCATAAAATTAATTGTATGTAACATTCATAGAAACATTCATCAAAGTAATAGACACAGCACAAGATATGAAATCGCAGAAAACTCTTGTTAGGAAGTAAAAACTGCAGTGGGGATGGCACGCACAAAACTTCACTATCTGCAGATTGGAAGGGAGTCGGTTAAGGCTTATATAATTTGATCACTTCTGATGATCTACCTTGTTAGGAGTATTAATGTGTAGACCTATTAGGATCTACTCTGATAAGAGCTTTAGCAACACTGATGTAGTGTGCACTCAGTTAAGAGATTTACAATAGGATTGTTAAATCCACCTTCCTTGAAAGGATTTCTTAAGTGTACTACACTTGTTAGAATGTGTACTATTAGCTCTCAAAAGTGCACCCTGCTAGATAACCATAATCTAGCCTTCTGGAGAAACATGGAAACATTCCAAGGTTGTGGATAACCTATGGCTGGAATGAATCTCTGGGTTCTAGGCTGGCTTCCTATATGATGATCACCTGTTTTCTTTTTTAAAAGACTGAAAACTGATGGGGAAAAGGGATAGAAGGATTGCATGAAATGTAAACAACTGATATGAAACCTAAACTAAGGTGATCCACCAAATTTGACATCAAAACATAACACACACAGGATTAAGCCCTGGTTCAACTATATTGAATTGGAGGTAAAACACAAATCTCTTGTATAGGCATGCATTAATATTTCATAATGAGGTCATGATTAAACTAGTTAAGAGGAAAGACTCCACAGTTAACAGCTCAAACTAAGACACTAGTTACAACCTGCAAGAAAAAATACTCTTCTACAAGTAGATGCTACAAAGGGACATGATTAAAAGGAAATAAAATCATTCACAATTAACCCATCAACCATCTACAATGCATACAAACAAGCAGAAAAGAGACAAGGCTGACAAAATTCAATAAATTGATTCCAAGAACTTTAAGCTCTGCATATTATTTATCATAATGAGTTGCAGACTTATGCACAAAAATATACCAAGGACAGAGAAAATGTCACAAAGCATGCCTCCTTGCATAATCAGAACTGTCTACAAAATGAGTCCTCAACTCATACTTATACAACTTAGCCAACTGCATCATTTATGAGGGCCAAAATATCAGGGATCGGATATAGAGGAAAAGGCCTACTTTGGGACCTCTAAACAAGTGGAAAAGGTGTGAAAGAGGCTGCAAAAGTCATGCCTTATCAACCTGGTCATAATGGCCACCTATAAAGGCATTCTTATCTCTCTAGAAGAGTCACAAAAGTCTCTGAATTGTAATAACTTTTCTGCAGACCCAAAAATGCATCTTCTGACCCCTTTAAAAAATATGATCTTTCCATCTGTAATATATTTGATTTACATCGTCTGAGAACAATCTGATCTCTCTATCTCTGAAAAAATATGATCCTTCCCCTTGACTATCTTACATTTTCTTTCTGCGAGTAAACGACGAGCCTTCTTTAAACTTCATTTCATGTCAGTCGCATACTCGTAGTCTTTTATGCTCTACTTCTGTCCTTTGTGCGAGTGAGCGATGCTATTTTTCCTTTCCTCAGTCGCAAGCTCGCAAGCTGATTCTTTATTTCACCTGAGTTTCTGCGACTGAGCGCCAATGCATTTTATTTTTCATCTATCCCTTCATCGCACAGTCGCGAGCTCTTTGAACTGACCCTTGGATTCTGAGCGACTGAGCGACAATGTCTCTTCTTTCCTCAGTCGCCTACTTGCGAGCATTTTTTTCAATTACCTTTATTGACAGGCGACTGAGCGATGAGCCTCCTCCTTTTTTCTCATCACACACTCACGAACCGATCTCCCTTATTCTTCATTAATCGGTGAGTGAGCGATGAGTTCCCCTTTTAGCTCGTCGCACACTCGCGATCTCCTTCTCTTCCATGCTTCGTGGACTTGTAGAAAAAATAGAGACAGTGTGCATTTCCTTGCTTGCGGAAAATCTCTCTATGGGTGTGAACTCTGCAACATGTGAAAAACAAACTTCTCTTTTCGCCTTTGCGGAAAATCACCTTCGCTGGTAGAAATCTGCCATGGAGAATCAAAATTTCAATTCTCCGCCTTGAGGAAGATGATTTGTCGAATCCCGCAAGCCTTTGCGGAAAATTACCTTCGTAGGTAGAATTCCGCCAAGGACCTTGGTACAAAAAATTGGTAACATCTTTGGCGACATCTACATGATGCTTGCCTGCTAAGCATTTAAGACCAGCTGCCTGAACTATCCATTGGGCACGGAGTCACTTGTATGGCCAAACTTCTGAAAAACATTCTCCCTTCAATGCTGCAATCACCTCTAGACTGCAACCTCTCCTAACTCATCCAGTACTTGTGTATGGCTTATGATATTCAATTAGAGCTCTATGAGGGAGGCATATATGATGTGCAGCAATGGATACATGTTTTCACTGTTTCATATGATGGATGCCTATCTCATGCAATTTTAGTTCACTACAAAAGCTTGCCCTTTCTCAGAAACAACTATCTAAAATGTGCAACCAGCACTTAGGGAATGAAAATTGCAACTAATCTATGTGCAACAACACTTATTGAAACTAAAACCTACCCTAAACTAACCAGCAATGAAGAAATGCTAAACGAATCCATTTACTGGTTGGCTGAAGTAACTCCCTTTCCTCATCAATTTGTAATTATAGGCATGTTCATAGGCAACCAGGGAAAGAGTCATGCTAGATATGACATCAAAAAACAATTGTAACTCCTCCTGGAAATGACAAGCCAGTTCACTCACCTCCTCTTGGTGTGCATGCACACTGCTGCTTGATAGTGTATTGATCAATTGAACATGATCCTTTTTGATTGCATCTCCAACTGGAACTTCATGTTTGGGTGTCAATAAAATGAGTGAGCTATCCCCCCCCCTAGATAAATTTCTAACAGGGCATCCCCTTGAAAGAGAAAACTTGGAGCTGCTTTTGTTGGTGTTTGGCTTTTGGACTGCTTCCTCAACACTTTTTTGCTGATTGAGATCAATTTCTTTAATTGTCTCACTTGTGAGGAGAAAAGACACCTTGATTTCATCACTTTGCTTGCTAGGATGACCTGGCTCTTGTGTTTCAAAAGGAAACATGGTTGCCTCAACACTTGGTTGTTGCTGCTCATGAATTTCTAACTTAGGAGATATTGGTTTTATATCAATGTTTGAGCAGAAAAGCTCCAGCTCCTCCCAGAACATATCCTCTTCCAAGTCTTCCTCATTTTTTTGCATGAGGTGAATATTTTTTATAGCATGATAGTTCCTTTGAAGATCCATAGGAACCTTTTGACCTTTTAACTGTTGAGGATGCAAAATTTGTACACACTCATATTCTTCATTTTTCTGTCCAAAGCCTGATGATGGTGCTAGTTCAAGCATGTCATCCTCTCCAACAAAACCAGGTAGCTCACTAAACAAAGAAGTTTCCATCTCCTGATTCTGTCCAACAAGAATGGTACTTGACATAAGGACCCTTTCAGTAGCAGCCTAGTGTTGTGATTGACCTTCCTGAGCTTGAGTCAATAGGGTCTTTAACAATTCATCTTTTGCCTCCAACATGTTTTCATAGTGTTGCTTTTGCACCTCTAGATCTGCTCTAAGCTAAACCTCTTGTTTGTCCAATTCTTTGCAAAGAGTTTCAACATGTTGTATCTTCTGAGCCTCTTCACACTTCATAGCTATAGCAAGTAGGACCCTTGCTAACTCCTTGTGCTCTTCCAATTCCTTCTCATGAAATTCCTCATGAGCTGCCAAATCTTTTTGAAAATTCTCCTTAAACTGCAGCTCTTGTCGCCTATATTGCTTCACCAAATATTTCTTATGACATTCATCCTGACAAGCTAATGCCTCCTGCTCATGAAGATAAGCCTGATATGACCATTCTTCTTGCCATAAACTCAAATCTTGCTGAAACTCAGATTCTTGCTGCCTCTTAATGTCATCAATCTGCATGGTCAAGTTCTACAACATACTTGCAGTATCTTTAATTTGGAACTCGTTAGCATCTGCAGGATGATAAGAAAGATTGAGCAGACATGGGCTGATCGTAAGCATATTGTGATTGCTGGTTCTGACATGGTTGAAATAGTTCTCCTTGGATATTATTCTCATGAAAGGGTGGAGAAAATACAAATTGACCATCTGGGTATACATGGTGTCCTTGAAAATTTGACATTTCTAATCATCTGAAAGGTTGGAAATCAGAAAATAATATGTAATTTTTTAACATACCAACACTTGATCTTATGAAACTAGTTCATTCTCCTCTACAGAGTCACCATGTGTGTTGTAAATCTGCCTCTTGAAGGCCAAAATTACTGTTGTACACACCAACAACATCAATAAATAATTTAAAAAGAACTGCAAAATTCAGTCACTTGTCCCACCGGGCGTGCCAAAACTGTTAGCTCTCAAAAGTGCACCCTACTAGATAACCATAATCTAGCCTTCTGGAGAAACATTGAAATATTCCAAGGTTGTGGGTAACCTATGGTTGGAATGAATCTCCAGGTTCTAGGCTAGCTTCCTATATGATGATCACCTATTTGCTTTTTTAAAAGACTAAAAACTGATGGGGAAAAGGGATAGAAGGATTGCATGAAATGTAAACAACTGAAATGAAACCTAAACTAAGGTGATCCACCAAATTTGACATCAAAACATAACACACACAGGATTAAGCCTTGGGTCAACTATATTCAATTGGAGATAAAACACAAATCTCTTGTATAGGCATGCATTAATATTTCATAACAAGGTCATGATTAAACTAGTTAAGAGGAAAGACTTCACAGTTAACAGCTCAAACTAAGACACTAGTTACAACCTGTAAGAAAACATACTCTTCTGCAAGTAGATGCTACAAAGGGACATGATTAAAAGGAAATAAAATCATTCACAATTAACCCATCAACCATCTACAATGCATACAAACAAGCAGAAAAGAGACAAGGCTGACACA
>MU226792.1:127284-158601 GCA_018584345.1 Thuja plicata
GCTGACACAATTCAATAAATTGATTCCAAGAACTTCAAGCTCTGCATATTATTTCTCACAATGAGTTGCAGACTTATGCACAAAAATATACCAAGGACAGAGAAAATGTCACAAAGCATGCCTCCTTACATAATCAGAACTGTCTACAAAATGATTCCTCAACTCATACTTATACAACTTAGCCAACTGCATCATTTATGAGGGCCAAAATATCAGGGATTGGATACAGAGAAAAAGGCCTACTTTGGGACCTCTAAACAAGTGGAAAACGTGTGAAAGAGGCTGCAAAAGTCATGCCTTATCAACCTGGTCATAATGGCCACCTATAAAGGCATTCTTATCTCTCTAGAAGAGTCACAAAAGTCTCTGAATTGTAATAAATTTTTTGCAGACCCAAAAATGCATCTTCTGACCCCTTTAAAAAATCTGATCTTTCCATCTGTAAGATATCTGATTTACATCGTCTAAGAACAATCTGATCTCTCTATCTCTGAAAAAATATGATCCTTCCCCTTGACTATCTTACATTTGCTTTCTGCGAGTAAGCGACGAGCCTTCTTTAAACTTCATTTCATGTCAGTCGCATACTCATAGTCTTTTATGCTCTGCTTCTGTCCTCTGCGCGAGTGAGCGATGCTATTTTTCCTTTCCTCAGTCGCAAGCTCGCAAGCTGATTCTTTATTTCACCTGAGTTTCTGCGACTGAGCGCCAATGCATTTTATTTTTCATATATCCCTTCATCGCACAATCGCGAGCTCTTTGAACTGACCCTTGGATTCTGAGCGACTGAGCAACAATGTCTCTTCTTTCCTCAGTCGCCTACTCGCGAGCTATTTTTTCAATTACATTTATTGACGGGCGACTGAGCGATGAGCCTCCTCCTTTTTTCTTGTTGCACACTCGCGAGCTGATCTCCCTTATTCTTCATTGATCAACGAGTGAGCGATGATTTCCCCTTTTAGCTCGTCGCACACTCGCGAGCTCCTTCTCTTCCATGCTTCGTGGACTTGCGGAAAAAACAGAGACAGGGTGCATTTTCTTGCTTGCGGAAAATCTCTCTATGGGTGTGAACTCCGCAACATGTGAAAAAAAAACTTCTCTTTTTGCCTTTGCAAAAAATCACCTTCGCTGGTAGAAATCTGCCACGGAGAATCAGAATTTCAATTCTCTACCTTGAGGAAGATGATTTGCAGAATCCCACAAGCCTTTGCGGAAAATTACCTTCGTAGGTAGAATTCCGCCAAGGACCTTGGTACCGAAAATTGGTAACATGTACAATATGTATGACCTAACTATATGCAATCTATAATTGCTGATCATAGATCCATTAAAGCTTACAAAGTATGAATATCACCTATAGTGATTGATTAATACCTTTTCCTGCTTGTCGGTAGCTTTGGTTCTTGTTCTTGAAAACTGATTTGATCTTTGTCTGTGCTTCTGCATGAATTCTCTTGTCTAAACCTTAGATGCTCTCAGAGGCTACAATCATCATTGAACAACATGTTCACAATTTATTGAGCATCTATTTATACAAGTTCTTTGACCTATTCTAGAATCACACTTTACAATGTTAACTCTAGATCCAAGGTATACAACTTGACCTTGATCCTTTAGTTTGCATGTTTTAAATTAGTTAGACTGATCAAAACAATAATAATTACATTGCTTTTTCCTCAAGTAATTTATTTAAAAACAAATCAAGAAGTTAAATATAAAACTTCAGTGATTTATCTGACGTGGAAGTTAGATCCACTTTTTTTGGGATGTAACTGACTCTCAGTATCTGATTGTGAGTGTGAATTGAAAGTCTATCAGTTTTCCTTCTTTGAACTATTCATTGGATTCCCTTGATCTGTCGGGTTCCACTCTTGATTGTTTCATCGGTTTGCACTATTGGTTACTCATCGGGTTCCTTTGTCTTTTCTGTCATAGGTTAACACTAAATAGTGTTGCATCGGGATGCTTTGTATTTAGCAATATCAGTAACCTTGGCGTCGGGTAGTGTTGTGCCTTGTCTTTGGGTGTAGTATTAAGCGATGGTGTTTATCATGTTTTTCCTTGCATATACTAATGGAAAAATATAATTTCTTCAGAGACTTGACATCCCCACGTCCCCCACCACTGCCTTCTCACCACCAAGTCGTTGTCAGGATGCGGGGATGACCAGACATCCCCGGGACATCTGAGATATGATAAGGCCTCCCTCAACCATTCTGAGGACATCTCCTATGATGAGGAGTTTTCCTTGGAGGATGATTAGAGGCCTCCCTTCACTACATTTTGACATTATTTTGTACTTGTTTTGATATCTGAATACCATGATACTCCATCTTTATGATATTTTTGATATAATATAAATTAGAATATTCTATCTGCCAATAATTTAAATTTTTAATAGTAATTAGTAATTCAATATTCAATGTTCAATGTTCAAGTACATTGTATTTTGTATCTAGGGTATGTTGCAATTTTGGTATGTTCAAGTATTTGGTATAATTAGTTCTTATACTATTATACATCATTTCGTAACTAGCATTTCAAGTACTATATGTATAGCATATTACAACCCCCACCCCACCATCGTGCCCCTGTCGTCACCCTATCGTCCCCAAATAGAAGCCCTTTTTTACTCATGTCAAAAACCCATCCCACTATCCTGATGTCCCCTAGTACCTATATTACATTGATTTTATGACTCTTTGCACCTATATATACCACTCTCATCTCTATAAGAGTCGCTAGATTATTAGTTGTCTTTCTTGCAACCCTCAATTCCAAGAAAGGATATGATGCATAAACCATGAGATTAAGAGTTTAAAACAAGTACCTTGCACTAGACTCAAATCAAGGACAAGAAAGGAAAACAAACAATGTTTTGACCAACCTTATGCATAATGATCTTCACAAGTCTTAGGAGGGTAATCATGCTTGCAGGTCTAAAAATAAGATAATATTTGTACTAATAAATACATGAAAGTTCTCTTAAATGTATATAATTTTTAGGTATATGATTTATGGATGTTTTAGATTCCATCTCACTCAAGGATGATCCATTTTACTTTAAATACTACTGAGAACTATTGTCTCAAACATCATGTCTCCTTCTCAAATACATAGAGAAATGACAAATAAAATATTCTCAAATATAACCTCTATGCTCTTTAATACTCATGAAAACTCACAAAACTAGAAAAATAAAGACATGAATTGAAAATATTGTTTAGGTTTATCAGTGTTGACTCCCTCTAGAATTTGCGCAAAAGACACTAAGCAAACTAGTGCCTTGTCCATTACAAAGTCACAGTGAAATAATATCTTGATAACAACATGAACACACATTTTGTGGTCATGAAAAAATTAGTGATTTATAGTAATGATACTATACACATCTAAAATTGTCCCTGCACACTCATATTAATTTAATTAATATTCCCTTAGCATTTTAGTTAATTTTAGTTAATTAACTATTTTTTATCTGATTAAGTAAAAATAGGTTTTACAAGGACCCGAAACCTTTCAAAGTTTTACAAATGTTCAATAAAGATCAACAATAGCTGTGCCATAGCACCAAAAGAGGAAAGAAAAAAATACTAGCCAGCTAACATCCTAACTAAAAAATTCCCACAGATAAATAGGCCAAAAATAGGGACAACAAAAAAGATAGGCCCTAAAAAGGATAGCTACATGCCATCCATGATGTCCTGGGCCTGAATGACCTTGATTTGCATCTGATTAACTGAATTGTTGAGGTCTTTTGTTTCTTTATCCTCCTTTGGACTCAGCTTTTTAGTGCTTGCCCTTCTATGAGTACCAGGTCCAGTAGTCTCCTTCTCCTCTTTGTCATCCTTTTCTCCTCTGTCCTAATCCAACTTTTCCATCAAGATCTCCGCATGTCCAATATAAGATTTAAGGCTCACGAGGCATTCCTCTCCTATCTTATGCATCATTTCCACAAGTTTTTCCACCTTAATATTCAGACTATTGATTTTCCTTACATTGTCTTCTTTCTCTGCCCTGTTGTTGATGTCCTTCAACTATTTCTCCAACTTGCCAACTTTGTTCACAATTTCCACCTGGGCTTCCAAGTTACCAACCGCCTCTTTCATTTCATCCAGGCAAACAACAACAGGATTCTCACCAATGCTAATGATTTTTATGAGATTAATCTCAGCTCTCATAATTTCTATTTGGGTTTTCATATTAGCATTGTCATCTAACATATTGCCCACCGTGCAAGTAAAATCCACCATACAGTCCTTGCTTTTCATTATATCATTAGGCATAAAAGATTTACTTGTTTCCTCATTTTCGTGGGAGTTTTTTTGCCTCATATCCTATTTCCTCTTTTTTATTTCTTTTATCATGTTCTTCGTTCATCTTTTCATCCTCCTTCTGCTCATTGGTCTCTATTTTCCCTGTGGGATTTTGGTCCTCTTCCTTAACATCTTTATTGTCCTCCTTTTTCTTTTCCCTATAATCTTCCCTAATGTCAATCTCGGTATTCAGCTCCTTCTCCATCCCATCCTCCTCATCTGAGGGAAGCACAATTATCCTCTTACTAGGGTTTTTACCTTTCTAGTTGTTCTTAGTTCTGTCGATCACATCTCCCCATTTCCTTTTCTTGGTCTCTCTTTTCTATTTATCCTCATTCTCTCCATCCTTTGTTTCCTTTTCTATTTCTGTATCCTCTGCCAGAGTCTTCTTCTTGGAAGAAATTCTTTTTTAAATTTTTTCTTACTCATTTTTCTTCCCTCTGGATTATCTTCATCAGTATCCTTATTTGTATCAAAGCCCTCAAAAAGGGCTTCTTCTAATTTTTCTTAGATGAAGAACCCTTCTTAGTAGCATTTTTAGGGGTTTTGTACCCCTTGGATTCTTCTTCATCATTCTTCGTTTCTTCCTCATACACACTATCATCCTCATCACCTTCTGTTTCTTCCTCATCCCTCTGGTTCTTTTTTAGCAAAGGTCTTTCCACCTTCTTAGTTTTTAGAACATCATAGATTAACAACATAAGACCCTCGTGAGAGGAAAGATTACCCTTCGAGTCTTTTTGTAGACTATTAATTGTAACATCCAGCAAACTAAGAAAATAAATGGGAAAACTAACTTTCACATTGTGTTTGAAAAGATTCAATAGTATAAAATGATGACCATAAGCTTGGGTAAACCTACCATCGAGCATTATATAGCTGATGAACACATAAAGAACATACCTCCATGGCCTTGATATCCACTTTGGGTTATGGTAGGAGGTATCCACCTTAATCAGTCTGGCCTTCTCTTCTTCAAAATTTGGGAATTTCTCCCAAGCCTTATCAGAAATAGCTCTATCTCTGTAAATATTGATTCCCTCTGTACCCATTCCAGTATCCTTGGCTTTTATCTCCTATGTAACTTCCATATACTGGTTTCCCACCATCACCTTACCATCTTTCTAGGTATTAGAAAAAATCCTAGAAACAGTAGGGTTTCTGCCATGAAGCCTTTCTAGAAACACTGCCATCGCACCATCCTTCAAAATCTTCCATAATTTTTTCATTTCTCTCCATTCATTTCAGTTTATAGGTTCCACGTGCTTCTTACTACCACACATCTTAGCTCTCTGGTATGAATTCCTATCTCTATGATAATTCTTAAGAATGTCGTTAAGAATACCACATCTCGCTCTCAGAAAAGCCAAATTCACTCAGAATGCATGTCACATACAACTCATAATCACCACTAAGTACTTTCTCCTTAGATATTAATTATGAAAAATCACTTACACATTAAAAAACTTTATTAAACTTACCATTTATGACCCTTCTTTTGTCTACTTCACAAACAGTCACAATCCAGTAATGATTTAGCTTGATAAGGTGTGTCTTCTCCATCATTCCATTGCGTCACCACCTCTAGTTTACATGCGATGTTGATGGATGAGTTAGAAACACCATTGGTCTCTCAAAATTTATGAGAAACCATACACTTTTCAAAAGATTGGATTATATCTTTTGTTTTTGCATTATGTTATAAATTAACAATGAGGCAGGAGTTTCATTATTCAGGAATTTAACAATATTGAGGGAGTATCTCTCTAAACATACCTTATTACAACCTTTCTCCTTAGCCAGGATAAGTCCTTGAAGGGAAGCACTCACCTCTGCATTATGATTAGTTTGGAAGCCAATAGGGATAGCTTTAATACCCCTACAAATTCCTTGTTCATCTCTTATGACAACCCCACATCCATCCACCCTTGGGTTGCCCTTTGAGGCACCATCAAAATTGAATTTCATCCATCCACTAGGAGGGAAATCCCATCTTGCTTCCTCTCTCTTATCTTTATTATTCTATTTTCTGAAGTTTCCTTTTAATTTCCAATTATTGAAGAAGGAAATATCCTCCTCATTTAGAGGTTCCATAATTATGTCCTTTAACAACAAGTTTTCTTTGATAGCTCTCTTAATTGTATGGAAGACCTCGTTTTCACTAGACTCTTTATTTCTAAAGATTCTCTCATTCTTTTATTTCCAAACTCCCTAGCATACATATGGGAGAACAAACTTCCACACCTTGGTCATAGTTTCATTCTTTGAAGGATGGCTCCAAGAGTTAAAAAAGACTATTCAAATCCTTAGGGAAAACCCACTCAATGTTAAGAATTTGTACGAATTAATCCCAAATCACCCTATCATAGGGACAATGAATAAACATATGATCCACACTTTCCTCATCCTGATTACAAAGGTAACATATGTTCATAATTATCATACCTCTTTTTCTAAGATTATCATTTTTCAAAACCTTGTTTTGCATCAAAATCTAGAAAAAAGACATTGATCTTAGGGGTGAGGTCCTTAATTCAATCTTTTTCCCAACATGGCTCATTAAGATCCTCAAACTCCTGGTGATACAGAGAAGATATAGTTAGGTTCCCATTTGCACTATACTTCCATATGATCATGTCTTTCTCCTCAACCAGAATAGTAGAATTATAATTTTATTGAGCTTTCCCATTGTGTTGTCAATAACCGTTAGATCTTTCTAGTGATCCTTGTCCTAGTAGTCCTCCACTTTCCTCTCAAATCTAAGTTTTCATTGGCTCTCAAATTCCTTCCATCCAAGGCATTCCTTGAAGGGGGTTTGTAATATCCACTCATCTTCCCCAAAAAGAACATTTCTGCCATTTCTTACTTTTCATTTGATACCTTTTCTTATAATTTTTGTGTTTTTCATAGCATTTCTCCAAATAAAAGATCCTCCAACTCCCCTGTCCTTGTCAAGAAAGGTAGCAAGGTTTGCGTTCTCCTTATTGTATTTATTATCCTATATAAGAGTCCATTCTCCCCTAGAATTTTAGTATTTCCAAATAAGTTTGGCAAGGAGGTGGTAATTAAGATAGCTAATTTTGCGTAACTCAAGATCCCCTTTGTTAATAGGATGACAAACCTTATCCTAGGCTATAAGAGCTATCATCTTATTTTTCTCCATTCCTCTCCATAGGAAGGTTTTTTGAATCTTTTCAATTTATTCTCCAAACTTTTGGGGGATTTTAAAGATACTCAAAGCATAAAGAGAGAGACCTTGGAGGGTGGATCTAAGAATCTGAATCTTGCCAGCTTGACTCAGAAACAAACCCTTCCAACCAATAAGTTTTTTGTGATATATATCCACTAAATAACTCCAGAAGGTTTTAGGAGGTTCCAAACAAAGAGGGAGACCAAGGTAGGTTCTAGGAAGAGTCCCCATATCATAGCCCAAAATATTCATAATTCTCATCTTTCTTTTCTCAGGAACATTAAAGACAAACACAAAACTCTTTCTACAATTAATAGTCTGGCCTAAAGCTGCCCCATATTTAGTTAGAGAATTTTTAATGTTGGTAGCATTTTTAACAGAAGCTTCACCCATAATAATCGAATCATCAACAAACTGTTGATGGGAGAAAACTTGATTACCAGAAGAAGGATTTAAACCTTTTATTTCCCCTTTTCTAACCCGGTTCTCCATGTACCTACCCAGGAATTAATCCATAAGGATGAAGAGGATAGGGGAGATATGATCCCCCTTCCTTAAACCCCTAGTTAATTTGAAGAAAGAAGTAGGAGATCCATTGAACAAAATTGAGAAAGTAGCAGAAGATATAAGATGATATATAAGCTCAGTACTTTTCTTATTAAATCCAAAATCCCTCAGCACTTTCATTAGAAACTCTCAATCAACCCTGTCGTAGGATTTAGATAAATCCAATTTGAGAATGAGGCCTTCCTTCCTCGACATCACCAGAGAGTGCACATTTTCATGTATGGATATAATGGAATCCATGATTTGTTTGATTGGCACAAAACCATTTTGCTGCTAGGATATCAAGGAAGGGAGAATAGATAATATCCTTGTCATGAGGACCTTTGAGATAATCTTGTAGGTAGTATTACATAAACTAATAGGCCTAAACTGGTCCATTTTATCAACCCCTTGTTTTTTTGGTATTAAAGCTATAAAAGTGCCTTAAACCCCTAGTTTTTTTGGTATTAACTATTTTTGTTATATTCATCTATTGATTTAATTAAATTAATTCATTATTCTATGGTATCTAAAGGTATCTAAAAATTTAAAATTTCAGGTTTTTTTGTCATTTTCCATTGCATTCTGGAAATTGTTGCGGAGAGTCATCTCTGACCTGGAATGGTCATCTGCGCTAATTGATCATATACGTAGATCAGTGTCTTCGCCCTAGAACTTTTATCTTCGCCTGTGACTTACAATTTTTGGTTTTAACTTGTTTTAAAATGTTTTTTGAGATATTTGGGCTTTTTAACTCTTGGTTTTCTGACAAGGTGTCACTTTTACAGAGTTAAATGCTGTTGCAATTTCCAAAAATTGTATATCTTGTTATTAAATAAATTTTTTACTAACTTAACTTTCTATTTTGGCGTCTGCGTAGATTGACCATCATCTCTGCAGATCATCATCTGCAATCATAATCACACATCTACGCATTTCATTATTTAATGTCAAGTATAAATTTGTAGTTACTTTTAAACAAGAGTCTCTATTTTTAATTTATTGTATGTGCATATTCTAGTTTTAGCATCTACGCCTGTGAATAGTCATCTACGTAGATTGTTTTCTCCAACCTATAACAATCATCTGCGCAGTTTTTCTAAAATCTAACATTTATTAGCTAGTTTTTGGGTTACTAATCTCTTATGAGTGTTACAACATCGTTATTCTAAAGACTTGACACTTTAGACTACTGACATTTTGTGTTGTAGGATGTTGGGAAGAAGAAACAAATAATCAAACTACTAATATTCATCCTTGCAAGTTGCCTCAGAGATTTAGCCAAACAAAGTGTCTTCTTTAATTATTTTTTTCTAGGCACATTAACAAAATTTTATTCTTGATGCTTTATTAATTGATAGGAGAGTATTCTCTTGTCTTCTTAAGACAATTAGAAACCTAGACTCATTCGAAAAGGTTCTTGGGAATAAACTTTGAGAAAGAACAAGCTTGTCTATCATGTCTGGGAGAAAACAACATTGGATAGGAGATTATACTCTTTTCCCCTTATGGGAAAATCAAAGATCTAGACTCCTCTTGTTGCCAATCCATGCTTTTGAATTAAACCTTTAGATGGGCCTACCGGTTGAGGGAAAAATCTCCTAGGAACAACCCACATGAGAACAAGGTGTAAGCCACACCACTCCAACTCACATTAATAAAATTTACTCTTTGGGGCCAAAGCTTCAGGATTCAGATATCGTTTGAGCTTATACTCAGCTCACGCCTAGCACAAAGCAGAGCCGCGAGGTCTTAATCATGTTTATGTGACTTCTTGTGCCAAGGTGCTTTATGGGGCTATACACCTCAATCATGCTTTCATGGACACAAAGGACATAATAAAATGGAGATTCATACTAAGAACTATTAATCTAGAAGCCTACTTGGTTCACCCCCAAAATCTTGATAAGGTTTCTGCAAGGAAGATAATAACTTCACCAAGATCACTCATACATTCGTTCCACCTTGAGCATTTCGAGTCGGCTAATACAACATCATGACTGGAGCCATTGCATGCTTGGTGATGACCATATTCTAATTAGCTCTTATGTGTGTTCCTACATTTACAGGAAAATAATTTTATGCTAAGCCTTCCTTAGGTAGGTTGTGTTTGAAGTGCTTGTCAAAAATTAACTACTTGAACATAAACGGAATCCTTATCAAACAAGTCTATCATGATTTCTTGTATCCCTCAAGGTTTCTTTGTCCCTTGTTGGATTGTTTTCAAGACACATGAATTTTATTTTTCTAGTTTGAATGATTTGAAATCAGTTCTTTCCATTGAATAAATTGACTGAAAATCGGACGGAGAACCAGATTTATCAAATTCCATCAAAAAATTGCTCTGATCCTAAACGATCGTCTCCACAATGGAATGGTTGTCTGTGCTTATACACTATTGTCTATCCTAATCGATCATCTATGTAGATTGGCGTCTCCATCTAAGAATAGTTGTCTCCACTTTAAAACAGTGACCTCCAAAATCTAGCAAAACATTTGAAATTTGGTCTTTTTAGAGACTCTGAAATCATTTGTCCTAAAATACAAAATCAAAATCTGCAACATAGGACATGACCAATTCAAAAGAACACAAGAAAGTCAAGACTCCATTACCTTCAGTATACAAAGAACAAAAGAACACCACACGTGAAGCCAAAAAATATCGACACATAAGTAATTCCATCAAAGAAGGGATTCACATGCATGAGGAATATGACAAAGTCATCTACAATAACAAGATTGCAAGTTTCATGACCAAGTTGAACCATGCCTTTGTCAACTTTGAACAATATGACTAGCTGGAAAATCGTGACTTCCTTGTTCACTCCCTTTATTATTATATTTATCTTACATCTTAGGACCATCATCTTACTTTCCATCCTTAGGACCGCATCACCCAATCAACCTAGAAAAATTCAATTAATCCAAGCATCATCCTAGCATTAATCTAAATCTTGTCATAGCATCATCCAAAAAGAAATAAAAAATCCAAAAATATATCCTTCACTTGGTATTGCATCCTTCGAGTTGTGTAGTATCCATATCTTATCAAAAAAACCATCATTAGACTCCTTTGACTAGAAGCATTGTTTAAGGTAGCTCATCTTATCTTTTTGACCTCATCACCTTGATCGAAAGGTTGGTTTACATTGACAAAGAATCCCGTCCTCCGAAGACCACAAGTCTATCCTTGGTTGACACAATCACATCCATCTAAGCTTGCATTAGGGAAAGAAACTAATAATCTTTAGGCTACACCAAGCCATCCTCTAGGTCCTTAGGGTACCCTCATCATACTAGCATCATCATCCAAAAATATTAAAAATACCAAACATCATTACACCATCATCCTTAGTCACCTAGGAGTCTTGCACCTCGCTTAACATCTTGCATCTCTTTAGGACATCCATTTCATGCCACCCAAAACTCAATCTAAGAAGAGAAAGGACATGGAAACTAACCCTACTGCTAGCTCATCTAATCCAACAGTGAACCCTAAAAATACCATGGTGACTTTTGATCCTCATCACCAAGCACCAAGCGAACACATATGGGATAACCTAGACGAGAATCCCACCCTAAGTTCCATGAAAGCGTTCATGAATCATCTTGGACATGCATACATGGTTAGAGCCATTATTAGACACAATAGCCACACCATCCTGTACAAATTTCAGTGTGAAGGAATCCTAGTACCACCTAGACTCCTACCACCATGAATCCCACTACCTATAACCATTCATACTGAACATTTCTATCTTGTGGTAGAACAAATTGTTGACCCACTTATAAGAACATCCCAAGTCACATCTCTCATACCTCATTTGCTTCAACCCACATACACTAAACCCATTGTGCACACCATGGCACAACCAATGTCATTCTCAATCATGGGACCATAAACCTCCAATATTTTCCCACCTCCAGCCTCACAACACGTCCAACCTCCACAACCTATCCAATCATCATAACCCTAGCCTATCCAACCTTCTCAACCTGTTCAACCCACGGTTTCCCAAATTTCACAACCTATGGTTTGTTCTCAACCAATCAACACACAACCGACCATTTCCCAACCCATCAACACCTAATCGATCATCTTGCAGCCACAAGTCACACAAACAACAAGCACCTCAATACCAACATCCCTTCCATATACCATACCTATATCACATCAACAACAAATACAATTCACCACTGGCATGCCACCAATGGGGGCCTTCAATCAACCCCTATTTCCACAAGGGCCCACATTTTGTGCTCAACCAACTATACCCTTGCAAAATTTCCCAGCACCTCCCACACAATCACAACCTAATCTGATACTTTTGCAGCAAGCCTCCCAAGTTGGACAAGTCACACAAGCCACTTTATCCTCCACTTGGATTTATTCTTAGGATGCCCTACAAGCACTTGGGATACCAACGCATTTGAATATCACCAACCCTGTCATCTCCCAAGCACAAAAATCATTCATGAACCCCTTCACCACTACACAGCCTATTGTTCAACCCACTCAACAATAATAACCCACCTATACCAATTATTTGGTCATGCCACCATCGGTAACATCACAAACTATCCCACCTCCTCAACAACCAAGCATACCCTCTCGTATCAACTACCTCGCTCCTTATATTGGGGGAATTCACCCATAGCTCATGAACCCTACACACAATAGTGTTGCCACAAAACCATCTTATGGGGGTTTGACCCATTGTCACCCAACCTATTCGATGCCATAGTCGACACAACCCTTCTATCAAAAACCATCACAATCACCACAGACCCCCCAAAAATACCTCACCCAATAATAGTTTCCTCATTCACAACCCACTTACAACTAATCCCCTTATCACACACCTCAATATCCCCCACTGAACCCTCCATACTTGCCAGTTGTGTTTGACCCATATCAGGCACCCAGCTCCAGTATATTGGGGGCACCTTCCCCACCACCTGTCAACCAAGAGTGGGAAGAAATGAAAAATGCTCTCAAAGAGCTTCGAGCAAGAACCAAAACCAAGACCTTCAAGTTTGAGGAAGTGTGTATCTCTCCCTTTGATTGATCCATCACATCCATATGCTTCCCCAAACACTTTGAGACTCCCAAATTTGACAAATGTAAGGGGAAGGGAGATCCCGTTAGTCACATTAAGTAATTTTACATGGCATGTAAAGAGGTAGCATACATCAATAAATTTCTCATGTGACTCTTCCCAAAAATCTTGGGAGGGACAACGCTTGAGTGGTTTTACAAAATCCCCTACAACACTATCACAAAATTTGCAGAACTATTTGAAAAATTCATAGCCCAGTATGCACATCACATTGAGAATGAGCTATTCTTCCTAGATCTGTGAAAATCCAAATAGAAAGGAGGAAAAATCATGGCAGACTACCTTCAAATGCGTCAAGGCCTCACCACAAGATTATCATACCAACCTCCTGAGAAACATTTGATAAAGATATTCATCGATAATCTTCATCCCAAACCGTCACACCATATCCGCATGAATTGTCTGCAAACATACCAAGAAATTAGAGGAAAAGGGATGGACCTTGAAAAGGGCCTCATAAATGACAAAACCATCAAGCTATACAAAGAAACTCAACATGACAAACCTAAAAATGATCGGTCACGTTATTGGAATAAGAATAAGAGTATTGTGACTAACGGTGCCACTGATATAAAGCATGTCTAGATTGTTGTGGTAGACCCTAAAGAAACTACTCAAACATATTAGCATACACCACCAATACATCCACAACCACCCCCGTGTATCAGCAACCCACACCAGTGCCAACAAAACTTATGCCTGCAAGTCATGACTACATATCCTCCTCCTAGAGCACATTATCAGCCTAACTACAAAATTCCTGTGAACCAAACAAATTCCATAGCAATCCCATGTGGACAAGAAAAGCCTCGAGCCCATAATGCATCGAAATGCATGTTTACCCCCTTGGGTGAACCCATAGATTTGATTTTTCACATAATGGACAAAGCTAATCTAATCATGTACTCGCAAACACAACTGTTTGATGAATCAAAACCTAAGCCTACATGGTACAAAGACAATGAATACATTGACTACCATCATGTTAAGGGATAGGCCACCATAAAGTGCATGAATTTGAATCATTACATACAATACCTCTTCAACCGTGAGGAGATCATAGTAGAATCTCCTTCCCAATCATCACCAAATATAGGCCTTCAAATCTATCAAATTGTGTTTCCTAAACATAACTTTGATAGAGGACCTGCAAATCCCGCTCAACCCTCCAACCAAGGGAAGTGCAAGAAAGGAGATAATGCTGACAAAATATTATACCAATGCATATATCAACTATGAAAACCTCATCGGTTTCATATCCCAACTAAAGCCCTCAGTCAATGTCATTCATGTTAAGGGAACATATATTCAATGTGCAGTCACTCACTGAGGGAGAATATATATTGCAAGTGCTAGTACCACTCCATCTTCTAGCACACAATACAACCTGTTGGAACATCTAGGGAACACCCCTACCCAAATCTCCATCCTGGACGTTCTCCGCACTTTTCCCATCCACCAAGAAATCCTTAATAAAGCTATGCAAGAATATCGTGTCCACAACGACATCGACCCTACTCAATTCCAAAACCTTGTTCACCACCTGTCTACATCTTATGGAATCTCCTTCAAACCAAAAAACATGCCATCTGTCGAACCTGACCACAACCTTCCTTTCCGCATTGTCATCATGGTTAAATATTTTTCCATCAAACGAATCATGATAGATAATGGTTTGGCCCTCAATTTATGCACTTTTAAATTCATGAAATAGTTGGGGTATACCAAAGTAGATATAATAAATGATTTCATCACCATCAAGGCTTACAATAATCTAGAATGTACATCTGAAGGTACCATCTCATTTCCCATCAAGGTGGATCCTGCAGTACAAGATATTATCTGCCATGTTATTGATCTTGACCTCCCCTTCAACATTCTCCTTAGTTGCCTATGGATTCAATCCATGTGGGCCATTCCCTCCACCTTCCATCAATGCATCAAGTTCCCATAACATGGCACTGAAGTCACCATCTGTGTAGATCCCCAACTCTTCGCATACTATCATGCATTGGAAGCCTCTTTCCCCCATTCAAATCATTTTCCTAAAATCGACATTGGTAATTCTATTGCCAGTTCCTCTAGATCCCATGCAAACCTAGAAAATATCCTCTCCTCCACTCTCTCCACTGTCAAGATCAACAACTAAGGTTGTGGAGAATACAACCTATCAGAAGCCTTTGCAATTGGAACCCTACCATTAGACCCGCACACTCAAGGGTGACCATCAAGACAAAAAAAAAAGATCAAAGTGAGCCACAACCAAGACAAGTGGGATTTTTAACATTCATGTCTCATGGAATTCTAAACAAAAAGGAAATGGAGTCTGACATCAATAGGTGGCTATGTCAAGATCCTTAGGCCCCTAGAAAAAATCACCTTGGATATTTCAAAAACAAATACCCACACTCCCACAATCTAGAAATAGAAAGGTGGAAATACCAAGTGGGGAGCCTCAACCATGAAGAGGGTGGAATGAAATCTCGCATTGAGCCTCCCTAGTTTCCAAGAAGTCAAGGACTAGGTTTTGGCCTTGAAAAGACTAGGGGCACTAATGAAAATAGCTACACCTATAGTAATACCCTCGGTGAAATTGTCAAAATCAAAGATGTCCCAGAAGATAAAATTGTGAGAGCCTATGACAATATCCTTGATGATGAAACCTTCCTAGGAAATGCTATCCTCCACCAACTCACCATTAACTTCATTGACCTTCCCCTTGTCCATCTTGAACTCATAGACTGGGACCAACCAAGTGTCATACATATTGATGAATTCCAAAGTGAGGATGTGCTCCTAAGATTCATGGGGGAAGTTGAACAGAAAAATGACTGGGGGCATGATTCAGCACACATTTACAAACTAGACCCCAAGGCATACTTTGGGGAAGAGGAGGTCTTTAGGCATAAAATAGAAAATAAAAAATAAAAAGGAAAAAGTGGATCTCCTGGCGAAAATCCCTCTAGGGCGCTATCTGATCATAAAAAAGTAAAAACAAAGGGCGTATCCCTTAGAGAAAACCTCTCCAAGGAACCATAGGATGAATATCCTCCTCTTCCTCTCATCCATGATTACAGACCCAAGAATTCATCCATCCTCATAGAGGAAACCAAGCATGTCAACTTTGACACTGAAGCGATCCCCAGAATGACATACATCGCAGCGTCCTTATCATAAGGTGAATAAATGACACTCATTTCTCCCCTTTGAGAATCCATAAACAAATTTGCATGGTCCTATTCTCACATGCCTGGATTGGACCTTGGTTTGGTTGTGCATCATTTGGCGATAAACCCAAATATCAAACTTATCAAACAAAAGCTCTAAAAAATGCACCCCAAGGTGGCACTATCGGTCAAAGAAAGATAAGAGAAGCTACTCCAAGCTAAGATCATCCGTGTCATTAACTATTCTGAGTGGATCTCCAACATTGTTATTGTATCCAAGCCTGACAAATCAATCACAATATGTACAGACTTTTGGGATCTTAATAAAGCATGCCCAAAGGATGATTTACCCTTTCCAAATATCGACATGATAGTAGACCTCACCACTCAATATGAGATGTTGTCTCTCATGGACGGTTTCTCTGGATATGATCAGATCTACATAGCAGAAGAACATCATCATAAGACATCATTTACAACCCCTTGGGGTACCTTCTGCTATAATATGATGTCATTTGACTTAAAGAATGTAGGGGAAACTTATCAGAGAGCCATGACTATCATCTTCCATGACATGATCCACAAGATCCTTGAGGATTATGTAGATGATATTCTGGCCAAATAAATAAAAAGGGGAGACCACCTAAATGTACTAGAATGCATGTTTGATCATCTGAATCACTATGGCCTGATGCTCAGCCCCAAGAAGTGTGTTTTTGGAGTCACATTAGGAAATCTCCTGGGATTCATTGTATCGAGAAGAGGCATAGAAATAGATCCAAAGAAGGTAAAATTTATCATGGAAATGCCTCCACCCAGAACACAGGAAATTACATAGTCTACAAGGAAAGTTGTAATCTATATGTCGCTTCATCTCTCAAATAGCAGATAAGTGGCATCCATTTACTCACCTATTGCAGAAAGACACTAATTTTAAATGGGATCCTTTTTTCCAAAAAAGCTTTGAGAAAATCAAAGAGTACCTTACAAGTCCACCTATCTCGATACTACCAATACCAGGAAGGCCACTCATCTTATATATCTCTACAACTTCTACAGCACTAGGGGCACTCATTTCTCAACTAGATGATAATAACAAGGAAATGACCATCTAATATATCATCCGCACACTGGTGGGATATGACCTCAACTATTCACCCATGGAAAAACAATTCCTGGAAGTGGTTTTGGCCAATCAAAAACTTTGCCATTATATGCTGAGTAACATAGTAAAGCTCATCTCCAAAGTCGACCCTCTCAAATATCTACTATCCAAGACTACTCTCACAGGTCACATGACAAAGTGGGTAATGATTTTAAGTAAATTTAACATCCAATACATGGATAAAAAAGAAATCAAGGGGAAAGTCATCACATATCAGTTAGAAGAAGCACCATTAGTGGATGCCTATCCCTTGGTCATGGAATTCCCAGATGAGAACCTATGCATGATTAAAGAGAAGCCAACCTGGAAGCTTTACTTTGCCGAATCCTATACAACCCATGGTACAGGGGTGGGAATACTCTTTGTCACCCCTCAAGGTGACTACATTAGCTAAATCATTCAAATTGGGATTCCCCCACACAAACAACATTGTTGAGTGCGAAGAACTTATAGCTAGGCTCATTATGTAAATCCAATGGAATATCACATAAATACATGTCTTTGGAGACTCCCAACTCATCATCAAGAAAGTCCTAGATGAGTTCCAGAAAAAAGATGACAAATTGTTGCCTTACAAGAAGATGGTCGATAAAATGAAAGAGCACTTCCTAAACCTACAGATTACTTAGATACCTAGATTAAAGAACAAAGCCACAAATGCAATGGCCACTATTGGCTCCCTTTTGGAGATTCCTCAGGATGCAACACAATATGAATTCTTGGTTGAGAAAATTCAATCACCCTCTTATGAAGACATCAATTCTGAGAGGGTATGTGTCTTGGTTGGTCCTCAGTCCCATGGTACTGTGACATCCATGCTTATATAAAGAACGGTATCATATCCCCCACCTCACAAACAACCAATGCCAAAACCTCATTCATAGAGCTTCCTACTACACACTTGTATCCAATACCTTATATCATCGAGGTTATCACAATGTTCTCTCCAGGTGTTTAGATAGAAATGAGGTCACCTAGGCTTTACAAGAGGTACATGTTGGGATATAGGGTGCCCACACAAGTGGCATGGTCCTAGCCAAATAGATTCTAAGAGTAGGATACTACTAGCCTACAATGGAATATGATGCCTGTGATTTTCTAAATAAATGCCTACCTTGTCAACAACATGCTAATCTAATTCTTTCTCCAGCCCAGGACCTGCATCCCATTGCACCTCCATGGTCATTCTCTTGTTGGGGTTTTGACCTCATTAGTAATATCACCCCCTATCCTCAAAAGGACACAAGTACATCATCACAGCCATAGAGTACTTCAAAAAATGGGCCGAAGCAATCCTTCTCACCCTTACTACAAGTGTCTAGATATCCAAATTCATCCTCTACCATATCGTCTATCACTTCAGCATTCCTTCCACCATCTTTACAAATCATGGTACAACATTTGAGAATCAACATGTGATTGATTTATGTGAATGCCTCCATATCCATCACCGCTTCTCCTTCCACAAGGTAACGGCCAAGATGACGCAACTAACAAGACCCTCCTCAAAATCCTCAAAAAGTTTTTCAATGATATTGGTCAGGAGTGACACCCCCAAATCAATCCCTCCCTTTGGGCATATTTCACTTCCTACCATACTCCCACAGGCACCACTCCCTACTCACTTGTATATGGTGCATAAGACATCTTACCAATTAAGGTAGAACTAAAATCACTACAAGTGTCACTTAAGAACCTAGTCACTGGTGAAGATTACCACATGGAACGACTCACACAACTGGACCTCCTAGATGAAAAGAGACAACAAGCCTACGATCACCTTATTGTCTACCAAAATAGGCTTAAGAGAAGCTACATCTAGAATATCCACCCACGCTAATTTCAGGTGGGAGATCTCATCCTCAAAGAGAATTAGAAAGTAGGCGTAGATAGAGAAAAGAAAGGCAAGTTTGAGGTTGCCTAGTTGGTTCCTTATATTGTAACAACAAACTTTGGGTCAGGGGCATATCAACTATCAACACCAGATAGAGAACCTCTCAATGATCCCATAAACATCATTCACCTCAAGTGGTTTTATACCTGATCCATGTGGTACACCTCATTCAACTAAAAATATCCATAAAATGTCCTGAAAAAATCATTGTCTTGGTGAAAACCTAGTAAATAGGCTCTACGATGATAACAAAAAAATCAAAAAATCACAAAACATTAAAAAAAAAAAATCAAAAAATTCAAGAGAAATAAAATCCTCTAATGGTGAAAACTTGGCAATCATTCACCTTGGGCAAGTATGTGTGGTGAAAACCTGGCAATTAGGTGTCACACATAGTGGATCATGTTGTTATCTATCAAAATCTCATCTCAAACCGTCCTATCCATTCACGTAAGATCCAACCCCCATTTCCAAGCCCATGTTCCCTAGGTGTTCCACTTATCACATGCATTAGTTACAAGATCCTCCTTATTCCATCCTTTGAGATTTTGTACATATCACTTGTATATACTCGCCTATTGGATCTACCATCTCCTTAGACTACCTTGCATGCCATATCCATTGCATCTTCATAATAATTCCATCACATCACCCTTCCACAATAAATTTTTTTTCCATTACCCACGTCTATACAAGTAGCATCTGGACGCATCTCCACTTTCGCAATACGACCTTATTCCTGCACAACTGAGCTTACCCCACAATACTGAGCTTTTTATTCCTAGACATAGTGAGCACAAACATTTTCATCAAAAAAAAAAACATATTCAAATTTCTCAAAGCATTTACTACCTTCACAAGAAATTGCCAGTGAATTCCCATCTCAAAAATCAATCAAATATTTTCCCATTAGGATACATCCTTCCGGTGTCGTCTTATCAAATCAATCATCACAAAAAACTTGTTCATGAAAAGAACTTTTGGACTGAATGAATTCTTGGTCATGAGGCCTTTCTGTTGATTTTATTTTGTATTTCAATATGTCTATCTCATGACTACCTCGATCTTTAATATCTTGGTTTGTTGTGGAAAGTGCCTATTGGAGTACGTGTCATTTGTAATATGATCTATTTTTTATATCGTGTTAGTGTAGTTGTGTTTGATATTTAGTTCATGACTATGTGTGCCACTTTGAGGGAAGGATTCATACACATACTACCAAATATTTCAAAAGATTGGGGTGTACTGCGTCTCCTTGTGAGTAACATTTCATCAGTTCCATCATGACTGCTATCTTGCATCTTTGTTCCTAAAAGCCTATCTATCTAAGAGTCTAGTCCATGCAAAGGAGTAATGTCACTAGGGTTTTCTAACACATTGTGCATATCTTCTTTTGCAAAATCAAACCAGGGTGTGCTCTCCAACATTAACAAAGTATGATCTTATGAAATCATGTAGCTAGGTTTCATCTTAGATAAATCATGTTGCATATTGTACTTTTACTCTTGGCAAGGTTCTTATTTACCCCTGACCCCCTCTACGACTATCTATGTGATCTTCTTGGTCTTGTTTGATACACACAAAAACTTTTTCCTCATGAGCATCATTCTTTAGTTGCATTCATTTAGTTACATCCTGTGACATCTAGGTGCATTAATCCATTATATCATTAATTCATTAAGTCATTACCCATTATTTGTTACTCATTATTCATTATTCATTAAGTCATTATTCATTATCCATTATTCATTAAAGCATTACATCATTCATTATTCATTAAGTCATTATTCATTAAAGTCACTATGTATCCAGTCATTATTCATTATTTATTAACTCAATATTCATTATCCATTAAGTCATTAATTCATTATTTTATTATTCATTTTTCATTAATCGATCATCTATCATTACATCATTTATTCATTACTCATTATTCATAGGTGCATTGTCGTGTATTAGTCCTTAATCATTCATTACCATTTCAGTTTACATTACATTTATGCCCCTCCCCCTGTCGTGTGACTCACTGATTGCTCACTATACTCAGCCACCCTTTGTCCCTTTGGGATGACCTCCCAGTAATGCTGACGATAGTACTCCATCTCCCAAACTTCTCTTAGCTCTCACTTGTGTGCAGAGAATGCCTCTTGCACTACCTGCATAACCCCCAGACATCACAAATACTCTCATCTCTCACCTATATGCAGAGAATTCTCTCATCTCTCGCCTATGTGCAGAGAATGCCTCCTGCACTACCTGCATCACAAATATGTCAGGATAATCATTATATTATATATCACATCCTGCATCACACACATCAGTCCTAAACATCATCACCATGTACATCATATAAATGCATACATAAAGGAAAGGTAGGACCATTACAACTTTTGACCCATTTGACCAATCTAGACCCAACTAGGACAATTATGACAAAATTACAACTTCATTACATTTTCAATTTTAAGCACTTATATATTACATGTTAGGAATGGAAAATGAATCTTAAATCTAGCTTGATATTGCATACTATCTTATCTTAGCATTTTCATTTGCATTTATTTGTGGAAGCTTGGGGCAAAGTTCTTCACAGCATCTCAAATAGCTTGCATCTTAGATCATCATCTATCATCAAGTGGGATTCATATTTTGTGTTGGGAGAGCACACCCAAAATCTATTTCAAGAGCAAATCTATTCAGTCTTAATAGGGTGCAACGTACTAATAGCTCAATCTGATGTTATGTTGATTTCTTTGTTGGTTCTTGCTCATTTCATGATTAAATCTTTGTATGTGCTAACCCGCTAATGTTTTCATGTTTGAGCTTGCTCCCAACAAGTGAAGATTTCCTCATACATAGATACTACTCATAGACACACTATAAACCTACTTTTAGCTCCTTACACATCAACAATGCCTTCAACATAACTAAAAGTTAATTTAATTTGTTCCTCAAACAAAAGCTATTAATTAGACATCCATTATAGAAAATGTGTAATAAAAATCACAAAATTCCTTGATTCATCGGAATAAAAAGTCACTGTCACTGCAATACAAAGAAGAGAGATTAACCATAGACATTTATCATCCTAAACTACAAATTAAAACTAATTTCCATTATCATATATAATATTACAACAAATTGTTTCTATAATTGGAAGAACCCCTAACCATAGACTAGCCACTCTACAAAAATTACAATCCAAGAATCTATAGTGTGGAATGCTTTACAATGAAGAAGAAGGTACATTAAGATGAGAAAGCCCTAAAATTGATCTACATATGACAATTAGTTCTTTAATCTCTCTTTGATATGCAACACATGACATAATCTCCTCCTCCCTTTACCATGCCTTACCTCTCATCTACACCCTTTCTTTGCAACTAAAATTTGTCATTTTTCCATCTTCTTTCATTCCCATGAAATACTTTATCCCCTAGTGAAAACTTCTTACAGTACAATATGTTATCTCAACTGATAAAAAAAATTCAACCCCAAAGTAAAATTCATTCACTAGTTGTTAGACATGCCCTTTTGCCTACATTTACAGTTCACCAAACATTTTCCGTGCATACAGTCTATGCATATTTTACTCCCATTCTTTATGCTCTATAGTTGTTTGTTAAGGTAATCTCCTTTTAGTGACATCAAAGCCCTAAAAATATGACTCCATAACCTATACAATATTCTCTTCGTAAGTCATACTCTCATTGGATTGCACATAACTGTGACATTTTGAACATTTACTGGACATCATCACTATTAATTATTTCTTCATTAGCTTCATTATTGAAATGGCTCAAAGGATTTGGCCACAAATTTTCCTTAATTATTTTAGCCACCTTATCATGTAGATTGATTTGTTTCACTAATCCATGTAAAGAAGCTTTTCTTATTGAATAGATATATCCTTTTCCCTTCCTTTTCTATTCTAATCCAATTTGTCACACCCAATCCATTTTTCCATATTTTTGTGGTTCTTTATCAAAGAAAGAACAAACCTTACAAATGAATACTTTTCTTACCTGCAAACTAGTGATGACTACCCAAGTAAATGGTGTATATTATAGGGTGTAAAAAACATATTTTGCAAGTTGGAAATTCGATTCCCCTCATAGACTTGCACAAATGCGAAATACCTGGCACTTTGTGGAGCCCATCATCAGCTTCCTTTGGAAAATTTTGTACAAACTTTACCTACCTTTCCTCAATCTCCAATATTTTTTTCTCTACAGAAGATTTTATTTCTTCTATCTTATCTTCAACTTCCTTAGCATGTTTTCTGGTGATCTTACTCATGGTGTCTTCCCATTTGATCTTCTGTTGAATTGTTAGAAGAAGAATGTTTGAGGTAGTCAACTAATTTGATAATGTGTTTGGATGCTTCTTGTGGATTTTATTTTTCTTAGGAGGGGGGTCTACATTATGTTTTGGTGCTTTATTTTTTATTGGTGGACCTTTTTGGTCTTTTAAATTGATTTTTCCAAATTGCATTGAAAGGAAAATTTAGTTACAATGGGGATTAGAGTATATTGACATCTCATGAATTGAGGAGTGATTTCATATTGGAACAAGTGTGCTTATAGTCTTGAATGGGAATATTAGGAGATGAGTGGCTAACAACAATAAATAATTTAGAGATGGAGATAATGGGTTTGATGAAAGGATTGGTGATAAAAAGTTCATGAGAAGAGAAACAATGATGGCCTATTTGGATTTCAAAAGAATTTTCTTTATCATTTATTAGCAATATTTTTTATGAGATATGTAGTTGAGGTCTTGAATCATTAAATTCTATTTTACTTCAATAGGTACTAAAATACCTTATTCACGAATGTCTAACCAATTTAATTTATAATGCATATTTTGATATATCCAACTCTTGATAGAATACTTGCTAGTTTGGAAAATTTGTGCATTTATTTTTATATTGGATAGAGATAGATAGTACAATTATGATTCATGGATGATTTCAAAAGGGATGATTGGATCTTAAGGTGGTAAGAGAGCATGGAAATGATTATGAATATTTATATCTTAATTTGAATGATGCATGTAGGAATGCTTTGGGATAAGCTCTTGAAACAACTAAATTATTTTAGATAGTATAAAGGGGTGTGGTGTTTTGAGTTGTTAATAGTTAGTGCATAGAGTAAATCTTTGAGTTGTACACATGAGTGAAATAGGGATTTTTATGTTTATATATATTGTAATTTTAATGGATATAGCATTAATGGGATATTTGGATGGCATGATTTTATGATGTTGTCAGATGACATAATATTTTTGGTGTTTGGTGCTATAGTTCTTGGAGGAAACCATAAAGGTAGCATTGTTCAATTATTGTTTGGATTTAGACGGATTGGGTTCTAAAAAATCTTGAGGATGAAATATTTTCATAGTGGATGCTACAAGATGATCATGTAAGATGGTAATTTTGGATAAAGGTGGTAAAATAAGGCCTTGGATTAAAGATACATCCACCTTGTCAAAGGTAATGATATTTTCTTGTTCTTGATGGTTTGTATTTGAGTGATTGAAGCTTGTGGAATTCTTACATGAATTGATATCATCCGAGGATTAATTAGGGAATTTAGTGATGGTTGAAGGATTGGAACTTATGAAAATATTTCTTAAGGTAATTTCATCTGAAGGTTCATGGGGAATCCATCTTTATCAACAAGAATCTTATTATCATCATAGAGATTACATTCTTATTGATCCCTAAGATTCATTACATGCAACATGATTATAGTCTTCTTGACCCACAAAGATAACATCATCACAATAAAAGAAGGGCTTATTAGATTGACAAGGGGAATCATAAAATAAAAAGAGCCACAGATTAATATTTGAGATAAAATTTGAATAGGATTAGATTATATTGGGATCATATTAAATTAAAGTTGAATACGATTGGTTAGAACATTCAGTGAACAAAGGAAAAGATGAAACAATATAAAAATAAAATTTAACAAGGGAGTTGAGAGAATAAATAGGCCCTAGAGGAATCTAGGTCAAGAAGATAGAAGTTATAGATTATTGTATAGAAAATGGTACCTTATTGGTTCGCAAGGTAGAGCATAAAAAATTTATTTGAATGAAGTTGGTGAGAAGTCAATAATGCATGATAATCACACCATAATCACTTTTCTTTCTCATATTTCTCATCCTCTAGTTCCTCCTTTGATTAATGTTCTTGATATTGATGATGTCTAATATGTGAACAAGTAAATGTATTCTTTCTACTTCTATATACATTATTACAATTATTTTTGGTCAACCAATTTGTGCTTTGTGGATATTGTTGATTTCTTCTAAATGAGATTTTATTCTTCTAGTAGGCTTACTCTATATATGCAAAAATTTCAGCCATTTTGTGTCTTGTGTCTCTCTTTTGCTCCTTTATAATGTTAGTTTATAATTGTTTGAAAACATATTCTTTGTACATACATGGTTGCTT
Source organism: Thuja plicata (assembly GCA_018584345.1). Classification (NCBI taxonomy): domain Eukaryota; kingdom Viridiplantae; phylum Streptophyta; class Pinopsida; order Cupressales; family Cupressaceae; genus Thuja; species Thuja plicata. The sequence goes on from MU226792.1 coordinate 153,146, forward strand.
CCTTTTGTAGTCTATTTTTATATATTTAATATAATGTTTAGGTCTTTGGCCTTTTTCCTACAAAAAGATATCATCCATTCTTCAACCCTCGTCCTAATCCATACTCTAGGCAGTCAAATATAAATAAAATCAAATCTTAAATATTGTGTCAGCTCTATAATCTCTCATATTCCTCATTCTAATCCAAATTCAATTCTAAATATAAAATCTCCCAATTCAAGTAATTAATTTGTAATAAAATCAATAGTAAAACCTTATACCAAATCTATATCAAAACAAAACATTTTTTTGAATGTATCCTATCCTAAGTGTAACTTCATGAAAATTTATCTTTCCTAGGAATTTTTTGTCTCCATTTCTTTAGGTATTTACATAAACTTCCAATTCTTGACACATTTAGGATACTCTGGAAAGGAAGTGCATCTTTGAAACCATCTGACTGCTTCTAATAATATTTGAAAAAATCTATTAAACTAGTCCATATTATTTTTCCACTATCTCATCCTAGTTCTAACTAGTTACACCTTTTTCTTTCCTTATATCCATGTAATTTGAGAAATGAATCACATATTGGATCTCTACTAGATTTTATTTTATATTAACTATAATTTATAATGAGAGCTTCCTCCATCTAATTTCTTCTTCTATGATTACTCCTTTGTGCTTGATCCATTTATCTACAAATTTAATTTCTCCCATTTAAGATATTTAATTTATGAGCTATCGCTTCCAATCATTATTTCACTACTACATTTGGGGCCAAATTTTGACAGAAACTTCCGATGGATGATTTTTTTTCTGAATTTGGGGTTTTTTTGTAATAGTCCCCGATAGTGTCACAATTATAATGGGCTTTAAGTATACCATTGGAATTCCGATGTATGCGGGGTATATCATGAAAAAAAATTGAAACCAGACCATTTCAATTTTTATTGCCGAAGAGAGAAAAGGAGTGGGACAAAGTAAATTTTAGGTCAAAGTTGAGCGCAAAGAGAGTGTAATTGGCTGGGGTTTAATGTCCTATGTAATGGCTCCACTTTTTTGATCTTTGATATTTGATAAAAATTGAAGGAGAAAAGTTCTATCTACATGTACAAGGTAAAATGTTTGAATACAAATTGAATTCTATATAGATCTATGTGATAAATGTATAGATAATCATTTAGAGCTCATATTCAACTGAATGTTTTTTTAGGGTTTATTAATTATTTCAAATAATAGGGGAAAATGTAATCTATGCCCTTAGGGTTTATTTTTTAGCAGTAAATGTTAACAACTGAACGTTCTTTTAGGGTTTATTACTTATTTCAAATAATAGGGAAAAATGTAATATGTGCCCTTAGGGTTTATTTTTTAGCAGTGAATGTTATATCTAAAAACACCCACAAGTTTCTTCTTAGACAAAACTTATCCTTTCCTGGATTATGACAGACTTTTCTTTTCTATCCTCATGATATACTCTTTGACTTAACACTAGGAATCTGGACTAGTTTTAAATGCTCCAGACTGTGAATGGCTATGCATTTCTTGACTGTGTATGAAAGTTAATTTGTAATTTATTTAATGAAGCTCCATGTGATCAACTAGAGAAGTAGGAGTTCCAGGCGAAGGTTTTAATAATAACTAGGATAGTCATTATTCTCTATTCAGATCATTGTCTTAAGCATATTAATTGTCTCTTATTAAATGTCATGAAATACTTATTTCCTTTAATCACTGCTAATTAAATTATGAGTGCTAAGATATTGGCATTGCATTACTCTTCTATGATGTTTCTGCCTAAATGGAAGTTTAGGAATCCTTAATAGATCTATGTCATTATGTAATGTACATTCCTTGAATAGGTCTTTTCCCACTATCTGATTATTAATTGGTTGTCTTGCTTGAACACTATTACTATTTGATAAATAATCTTCGGACTAATATGATGTTGATTATCAGTAATATTAATCAACTGGTTAGCAATGCCAATTTTAATTTAATTGCTAACCGTTGTCTTCATAGTCTTGGGTCTTCCAGATAATTCCTATCAAGTTGGGTTTAGTCTTTTCACCATCACTTAATGTCTATTGTCAATATCCATGGTTCGATTATTCTTCCTTCTAATCCTTGATTGACTAATCATGCGATCAATTCCTTAATCAATTCTAACCAGCTAGATTATAACTCTTAATATCGATTGTAAGTCCAGTTTAATACTCCTCTACAAGTCGTGTCTATCATGGTCTTAGTCACATTTTAGGTTTGTATTGAATATTTAGTATTTGATATTTATTATTCATTATTGTATTGTAATTATATTTATTATTTGATATTATTAATCATATGTTATATTACTATATTAATTATATATCATATCATTATACTAATAATATATCATAATAAATTTATTTATATTTATATATTGGTTATTATTTATTATAAGTTCTTTATATGGTAGAGTTCTACATGATTTTCTTATGTCACTTTATAATTTGATCTTGTAAAGACTTCACAAGATTGGTTGGACAAGATGATGATATTGCCCATAGGCTTCAAATCAGGGGATATGATAGTCCTACCCTCCCAAATTTTCTTGTCCTCAAGCAATGAATGATCTCTTTTATAGTCCACCTTCTATAACCAGATGCATTATATGCAAGTTGTCCTGATGGTAAATACTAGAATCCAATAAGGCTTGGTGAATCCAATTCATTCTTTTTAATATAATATAACTTTTACTCCATTCTACTAATTCAAAAATAAGGCCACACGTGGAGTATGCACTTGAAATACAAATTATACATATGAATGCATAAAGACACGATGCATACACATAATGCAAGCATTTTTACATTATTTATACTGACCAAACCCTATAATTCAATAAGTCAGGTTTAGGAAAATTTATTTCATCATAATTATAAAATGTGAGTAATGTATTGTATATAATTACTAGCTTATTATTTAGAAATCTTGTAGACATGGTTATAATGATCATGTTTAGTATTTGATCCTTGTTACTTTATTAAGCTTTGAGATTTCATATAATATTTATGGTTTGTAGGGAATATTATGTATGGAAAATATGTAAATATTAGATCTTTTGAAAGATATGTTATAGAACATTTAGATATACACATTATATATAGATGATTATGATTTCATCCGGACAGGTTACTTTTCTGAAACTTCCAGTTCAATGTATTGCCATCCGTGCTAGCCTATAGGATTGATTTCTTGTAGAAAGTAAACAGAAATATATAATAAATATATTTCCAAGAGAGGCAATGAATATGAATGCTATTCTACTATAAATAATATAGGTATTTCTCACAACTAAATTTCGGTTCCATTGCCCTGTCAAGCTTGTAAACAAATGGAAGCACAATAAATTTGGGTCATTAAGATTGTTATTAATTTTGTTTGTCAAATGTCTTGGTAGCTCAATAGTAATAGCTCGTATTTCTAATATAGGTATTGGTGGAGGAAGTCATTATGAAGCCACTAGGTACCAATACTATTTCTAGTATAGGCATTGGTGGACGAAGTTGTTATGAAGCCACTAGAATGTACCAGCTTTATAGTGTATTTTACAAGTTAAGACTTATTAAATATACTACAGGACTGGAACATTTTGGAGGAATTATAAAATATACTATGATATGTGTGCATTCTATTGGCCTCATAGTCAGTGTTTTTTATAAGTTGAGACTTATAAAATACACAATGGGCTCTTTGCAATCTCTTGGCCGCATTCTCTTTGCATAATCCAAGAAAGGATAAGTTTTGTCTGAGAATAAAATTGTAATTTGTTCCCTTACAATAGTTTTAAGACCTTCAAACACTATAAGGTTAAATCCCAAAGTGACAAGCGACTGTTCTAATCCTGCAACCTTAAACTGTCACAACATCACATTAGCGTAAGTGATCAGATTAAGCTAGGGCCTAATGGATTAGTCTAAATTTGGGTACTTAGGATAGTTATAGTCATTTGGAAGGGTTATATGGTCTTCATTAGTTCCAAGTTCACGTTTGGTATGCTATTGCACGCCTGTCTCCTTCTCACAGGCTAAATACATACCGAATATCTAGCATAGGGCATCAAAGTTCAATCCCCAAATCAACTTCCCCAAATCTAAGCCTTTGGAATTCATTATAACCTTACCTTAACTTTCTCTTCATGCAGTGACATAAATTTACCATGGTGAAATAGTAAGTTAGGGCCACATCTTCCAACCCGACCCCAATTTTTGTGTTTTTTTGACTTCCAGACATAGTTTTCCCTCTAACTCAAGAAAATGACAACCAAATTAAACAAAACCAAGTGCAACATAAATTTAATTCATTAAGGAATGTTATGGAATCACTGGATCAGAAGATGGAATCCGTACATGACCACACAACTCAGAAAATAATGAAATCTCATCAAAAATTGCTCCAGAATATTTTTTTTTTGTCTTTGTCCCGATTGGACAGGCCTCTTTCCACATAAAACCAACTCCCAAACCGATCTAACTGATTCAAATTCAGTTAGGGTCATTGGGATCAGATTTGCATACTTGAGCAACATTTTAGTGAATTGTTACATTGACAACATTTTCACAATGTGCAATTTTTGACAATGACTAGAGGATCCTTGTCCACACAAGACAGACTAAGAAAAAACATAGGATTATTTAGAACATGTCCTTTATTATATTGAAAACAACCTAAGACAACTCAATTCCTAGGTGCCACACACCACTTCCACTCTAATTGACACATATCTAGTCTAATCTCTTCAATAAAATCATCACAAAGCTTCTCAAAAGCTTTCACAATTTGAAATCTATAATAGAAGTATTGATCTATAAATGAATGATGTTTTGAGATAAAATTGGTCTGTTTGTATACTTTCTCCATTTTAAACTAACCTATGACTTCAAAGGAGGAATTATGAAATAAATTTGTAGGTAGTTATCTCTTCTATAATGATGGAGGAGTCAAAGGTAATGATCAATGAGGTTGTTTCTATTAGATCATACATTAATATACTTATAGTTTTGAATTTGAGCTTGGGCATCATGCAATGTTATTGTTGGCATTGCATTCTTGTTGTTTTTGTACACCATGTATTGTTTTATACACTATTTATTTCATTGAGACCGTGAGCTTGGAATTTGTAATGTATTTTTTGTTATTGGATCAATGTATTTTTCCCACTCTTTAACATACCCAAATAATTCATATAGAAATGTATATGTACATATTCACTAGATAAGACTATCTTGCAACTTAACTATCACTATATTAAACTATTTATAATCAAATATAATCATGTGACAAAATGAAAAAACACGAGGCATAGAACTTCTTTCTCGTTATTTATTTGTGCATTTAATTTGCAAGTTGAAACTTAGCATAGATAGCAGTAAGACTGATAAACAAGCCTAGAAGTGGTATGATAATCATTCATATATATATATATATATATA
>MU226792.1:176131-188828 GCA_018584345.1 Thuja plicata
CCCCCCCCCCCCCCCTCCCCTTAGTATCTTGCTTTCCCAATATTGTACTTCCAACAATTGGTATTAGAGCACAGTTCTCCCATAAAAGCTTTTAATTAGCTTGTGAGTATAGATCTTGAGATGGATGTTTAATTGGGTAAAGTCATTGGGAATAAGAAGATTGAGATTCAGCTAGCATTACATCAGCTTGAGATAGCAAGACATGAATTGAAGAAATCATTGACAGCTAGGAGAGATTCGGCCAAACAAATGAATGATACTCATTATCAGGAAGATGACACTGCAAATCTATTTTTGAATGGAGATTCTACCGAGAGTGATGCAGAGATTGTAGATCTAAAAAAAAAGAACAATATACTGTGTGAAGAAGTCAGAAACTTGAGAAGAGAATAATAAATACAGACATTAAGACTATGTGAAGTAGTGGAACAAAAGAAGAAAGTTGAAGATGACAAAGCTATGGAAGAAGAAGATAAAAGAGTGATAACTGTCAGACTTGATGAAAGGACACATGATGTGCAAATGATGACAATAAACTAGGTTGACATGGAAAATCAACTACTACTTACAAATTAGGAGATTAGTAGGAAAGATATGGAAATGATGAATCTGAGATATGAGAAGAATCAATTGAAAGATGATTTGAGATCTGAGAAGGAACTGAATGAAAGGTTGAATAAACCTAATGAAACTTTGACTCATTTTGAGAATTTGATGGAAGCATCAAGGAGACCAAAATATTCTTCTGGATTAGGTCACACTAAACCAAAGACATCTACTGAAAAAGGAGAATCATCTAAGAATGGTGAAAGGAGAAATGCAAAGACAAAGAACAACAAACATGTTTGCCACCATTGTGGAAAACTAGGTCATACAACAAACATTTACCGTAGAAAGAAAGCTAAGTCCAATACTAAACCTAAGTTCAATGGTTACTGTTTCAATTGCAAGAAATTTAGACATAAAGCACATGAATGTTGGGCTGAAGCAAGTGATGCACCTCCCAAACCAAGATTCAATGGTTATTTTTACAAGTGTCAGAAAAATGGTCATAAAGCACAAGACTGTAGATCCAATGCTAAAGAACAATGGACATCTAAGACACAAACAAAAGCACCTAGGAAAGGTAACACTTACAATTGGGATTATAACACAAGGCAGAGTTGTCATTACTATGAAGAATATGGACATGCACCTAAAGATTGCTTAAAGAAACATTTCAGAGGAAAATCTAAGAGTTGGATGAATGGAAGCCTAGTCTGCTTTAGTTGTTTGAAGATTGGTCACACTAGGAGAGAGTGTAGGACAAGAGTACCTACTCCTACTATTGAGGAAATAAGAGCACATATGAACCAGACATGGGTAAGGAAAACAGAGTCGAGCAGTAGTGAAACTACTAAAGCCAAGGTCACCCAATCCAATGGATCAGGTGATCACAACATCTCTAACTGAGCAAGAGAGGTATGTAAGGAACTGCATTTCAATTTTCAAATCTTACATCAGTTCCTAATATGTAAATATGCCAAAGTCCATATTTGCATATGTTGAGATGCACCAGTACATGTTTGTGAAAAATGCCAAGAAGAGTTAACTTCACTATAGGTGTCAAGTTGCTTGGCCGAGTAAGTTTTGTGATGGCCAAGTATGGTAAGCTGAGTGGTATGCAAGTTGTGTTAGTCAGCCAATGACAGCTGGTTTTCACTAACCTAACGGGAAGAACATTTATTTCTTACCTACCTTAACCTTTCAAGTCTATATAAGGATGAACAGTTTATTCTTCATTTTACCTTGTGATTTTCAGTATTCATAGAGCGATCGAAGAAGTTGTAGAATTGATCTTTGCAAAGTTTGTTTCAAAAATCTCGCTAGCGTGCCATCGGAAACCCTAAGGTGAACAGTGCGAAGTGTTACTTGCTGAGGTACCCTGTTCTTCAATTTTGAACCCTAATTTAAAATATTATTGCTGCAATTTCTTCTACACCAGTCAAAGGTATGGAGGAGGATTTGAAGAAAATTAAGCTAGTAAGAAGTGATGCATGTGCACCTCCTAACTTTTGAGTCGTTCCCAAAAGTGCAATTTTAGGTGATCTAAATGGAGCCCTCTCATCTATTCTGCCAAAAGTAATTATGATCCATGATGTTAGATCTTGTTACATGGTTAAGATTGGTGAAGTAGGTGATAGTGAATTGAGGAAATACTACAAAAAGTTGTGCGATAATGGAGTTCTGAAAGATGAATTCAAGCATTTAGCTGACAAAGGGTTAACTCATACCCTAGATTTTCTGCCAGACTTCAAGGATGAATGGATCAAGGTTGTTCTAAGCTGAGTTCATAATATGCATATATGGCTGGACAATGGACCAGTTAGGATCACTAAAGATATTATTCATCGAGTAACTGGATATCCTGTTATCAACAAAAAATGAACAATGAGAGATCAAAGTAAAGAATAAATAGCAGCTAACACTGGAGTTGTCTAGAATAACAAAGGTATGACTATCTCTATAATTGAAGATTTAGAACTTGAATTTGGAGTGAGAGAAATTGCACATAAGTTCTATTAGTCGAGCCGAATTGATAGTGTTCCCTGCATAGTTGTGGACCAAGCATGGAAGATAGTCAAGAAGAATCACACCTACGACCTTGCCGAGCTGCAATTAACACAACTAGCCGAGAATCTACTATCGATCAGAAAAGCTAAGAGCTCATCATGTAAGTTTGGTTCTTCACTAGTTTGCATATTCTTCTATGTACAGAAGTCATTTCCTACACTAGGAAATATTGTTTGGAAGAAGGATAGACCTATTACTATGCAGATTAGTGAATGTATTCAGTAATTAGGCAATAATTTCAATAGTATTATGGGAAACTACTTTGTGGAATTCAAAAAGAGAATGAGGTTGAGATCTATAGTTCCTAGTTCAGTTGTGGAAAATCACTATGAAGAGATATCTTTTATAGTCGATATAGATTACACTTACATTTAGGCTGTGACACCTAGGGTATCATGGCTGGAGCCATTTCCCTATGAAGTTAACATTGATGAAATATCAGCATCTATCACAGCACTCTTGGCAGAGGAAATTGATACAAAAGTAAAGAGATTTGGAAATTATGATGAATCTAAGGAAAATATATCTATGAATAAGGCACGAACCATGGAGAGAAAGAGGAAAAAGATTGTGAAGAATCTGAAGAAAATGGTTGGATTGCCGAGTGATGAGGAGCCAGACGATGCACCTCTAGGCATATCTACTGGACAAGGAGAAGATGTATTTGAAGAGGAAGAAGAAAGAATAAGTGAATCTGAGGAAGAGATTTTTGTTAAAGCAAAAGGAAAGAAACCAACAATAGCCAAGGTAACTAATTCGAGCCAAGCAAAACCTAAAGTTACCCCTCCCATTGCCAATCATCCAAGGACAAGGGCATCTGCTGCCACATCTCCAGTAGTGCAAACAAAAGTATATGTAAAGAAGGTTGGAGAGAGTAGTTCTGGATCAAAGACAAAATTTGCAACAAAGGTTGTGTCAAGCCTACAAGTAAAGAGACCAAGAAGGAAACTGCATTTGGATCCAGAAAGTGATGAAGAAAAGACTGAAACTGATGAACCCAACAACATATCAATAACATCGTTCAAAAGACCCACTGATATTAATGAGGTATGTGAGAATTTGAGGAATTCTACAGGGTTAACTAGCTTTAAGTTTATCAAGTATGAGAAATTGAAGGTAGATAATAAGCATAAATTTCAGGAAGCTCTACTAGATATGATGAGAAATTTCAAGTTAAGTCCTGTACAGATAGGAAACAATGTGCCAAGTGAATTATATTAGTTTATATCTAGAAAATGGGAATTTGCACTTACTACTGAGAGATAGATTAGAGAAGGTACATTAGCTAAGGTTATCCCTGAGTTGACTAAGAAACAAAGAGCTAAATTCATTGAGGAATACAAGCATAAATTTTAACCTAAACTCAGAGGATATGCTATTTTGAAAAATGATAGTATAGTACAGCAGAGTACAAGGATATGGAAGGAAATCTTTGGATTGATAGCTCCACAAAAGGAGAAAAAAGATGAAGGGACATCTGGATAGAAGGAGAAAGAAGTGGAAACCACCACTACACCACAGAAAAAAAAAAAGACCAAATTACTACTGAGCCTGAAAAGACTGGAGTAGAACCAAAAGATCAAATAGATATAGTAAACACTATTGATCTAATAGCAGATAGTCCAATTGAAATCATAATTGATGGCTCTAGTAATTTGGATGCCGAGGGTCAGGATGAGCCAAGAGATACAAATAGGGAATCGCCTATTAAGGCTATTAAGGTTGAAGGAGAGAAGAGTATAGAGAAACCCAAAGATAGAGTTGAACAAAAGGAAGCAGAGAAGGAGAAGACAGAGGAACAAGAGGTAAATATACCAAATTCACCTATTTTAGAGGTTGTGAAAACAATTTTAGATAGTGGAGAGGAGACGAGGGATACTAACAATGAGCCTAAAGAACAAGAGGTGGTGCAAGTGTTGGTTGATTTACCACACTCTGCATCATCCACTCCCATTGGACTTAAAATAGGAGGTATGCCTGATCAACAGGCAATTCTGACTGAATTGAAAGATGCAATGGTGACTACTAATGAAACATGAAAAGGTATTGTAGGAATGAAGCCGAGTAGTAGCTCACCTGAATTTAAGAGGAGGAAAGTTATGAGGAAGAAGTCTCTAATTCTTGATGTCACATTAGATGAAGTGATTGTGATTCCACCATGGGATCCCAATGTTTTATCTTATGAACAAATTGAGACTCTTCAAGAATTACTCAAGAGGAAGAAAAGGAAAGAAGAAATGAAAAGAGAGCAAAAGAAAAAGCAGGTATTACATGACATCAAAGATATATTTGTAAAATCTTTTGACATGGAAGATGAAAATCCTCAAGCTCCTATTCTTGAACAGTTAGTTCATATTGTGCAAAAGGTATATGATGACAACATTGAAGCTAATGAGAAGTTATTGCAATGGTCTGAGAGGAAATTTGAGAACAAATTACTAGTGAAAATCTCAGGAGAGATTGTGATAAAGCAGGTTGAACTTTCTTCTCTTGTAGAAATTTTGGAGGAAGTTGCAACTAATGTTTATTCTTTGTATAAGAAGTTATGTGATGTTGAATTCTTCACAAAGGATAATCTATAGGTTATAGAGAAATTGAAATTAGACTTGAAGTCAACTAGGAGTTCATTGAGTATGGATGCTAGCACTAGCTTCTTACATTTCAACAGATTGACTAATGCAATAAGGAGAATAGCCGAGCTCATGGCTGAAGATGGTCAGATGAGGGAAAAATTGATTACTATTCAGACCAAACTAATACCTCATCTAGAGGTAATTCAGAGAGAACTTTCAACTGCAAAAGAATTGGTTAAGAGAAATGCAGATCTCTCTACTGCAAAAAGTTTAGTGAGTCTAGCTGTCGAGCTAGAAGTCAAATTAGAGGTTATGAAGTTTGTTAAGCATAGTTGGGAAACTACATTTGTGTCCACCTTACAAATTCATAAATAGTTTTTGGATAGTACAATTTAACCCCACCTGCAATCAGTGACAAAAACAAGGGGGAATCTGACAAGGATACAGTGTAAAAGGAGCAGTACAGGTATAAATGTAAATATTTTTTTTGAAGGCATGTATACTATGTAACTTTTTGTATATAGTATGGAGTACATTCCTAGGGGGAGTACATTGTGTACTTAGGCAACATTTTGGATGGAATGAATTGAAATGATAAGTGTGTTTTTTCCACTAATATTAAAGTGGGAGATTGTTAATCCCTAAGTTTTGTTGATGATTAGTGACCTACACTTAGTCATTTACTTAGGCAGTTTTAGTTAGTTATCACTGTGGCCGAGCTAAAACTATTCAAGGTCGAGCAACATTTCCAAGTATGAATATAGGTTGCTGAGTTACATCATGTTGAGCTGAGTAGAATATTTAAGTGACGAGTGACAGAGATGTTAAGTGCCGAGTAGACAGTTTTTGCATACATGTCAGGCTTGATTCAAACTTTGAGGTGAAATGTTTAGGCTGACTTGTATGAGATTTGGGCTGACATATGTACACATTTAATATTTATCTATGGATTTATTTACACATTTAATTGTTTTATCCTATGCATGGCATGGAGCCAATCAGGAAATTAGAATGCATTGGAGGCATAAATATTATCTCTTGATCGTTGATCTAGATCTCGCCAATAGATCTGTAAAGACATATAAGATTGCTTCTAACCCTAGTATTACAAAGAGAGAGATACATAGAGAGAAGGGTTGTTGTGTTCATGAAAGATGAATAGTGAGTTATTTTGAGAAGAATCCTAGATCAAGCAGAATGACAGAGTAGTGAATAGCAAAGTAAAGACATATTAGATTGTGAGATCATAGAAGGTATTGGAAAGAGAAGATCTATCATCAGCATCTGAGTACATAATGAAGGATCACTACTTGAAACATTCTAACAGGTGTATCAGGTGAAATATCTTAACAGAGTGGTTCTAAAAGACCTACTTTAAATCTCTTAGCCGAGTGCTTACTTTACTGTAAGTTGAAATCCTTTCACAAGGTAGATTGTAATGATCTGTAGTTCTTAAGCTAACAGACCTTTAACCAGGTAGATTGCATTTTGTAATAAAACCCTTGTAGCCCTAACATACACACTTTATTTCTATAGTAGTGAAGATTTTTTGGGTGTCATCCCCACCCCGGTTTTACCTATTTGGGTTTCTGGGTTACCAAAATTTTGTGTTATGGGTTATACATTTCATGTTCTTGATGCTATCTGATGTTAGGTTAAATTCATATATGTATGAATGTGGATCAATTTTTTTTAAGTGACTAAGTTTTAAGATTTGATTTACCCCCCTCTCAGTATCTTGCTTTCCCAATATTGTAATTCCAACATCCTTGTCCACATGAAAGGATTACTTGATTTTGCTTGAGTCCTCCCTTTGTGCTATGCAATGACACTCCCAATTATGAGTCTATAACTGCCAACCCCTATGTAGACTTGAGTAGTGACCCTATGTGGATTCATGATGTGGAATCATCCCACTTCTTGATGTTTCAATGTAATATGTGTGTAAGCCTTATACTCCCCTTGTGTTTTTTAAATAATTATATGGGTCATGTGGCTATCTCCAATAATGGTGAGGTGAACCTACAAGCTCCATATGGCTGGGTTGAATTTCCAACCATCATTGGGGACTGGTGTACTTGTTTTGAGATTGACCGTGGAGGCTATCACACCACTTCCTTCTTGCATTCCTTCTTACCTTCTCATTCTTACCAATGTAAAAATTTATTGTAATGATTAAATACACTACATAAAAAATGATTATTTGTATATTTAAATACTCCAATGTGGAGAATATGTAATAATATGATGGATATGTATATGGTAATTTTATGTGACATAGTGTTGATATTGGGCATGAATCACCCGTGTTTATGCTTCTCTTCTTATTGATGATTCTTGTATTTATCATTGCAACACTTCCAATAGTGATATAAAATGAACTTAAGAGTGTTTATTAGGGTATCAAAAGTTGATATAGTCAGCTTCATTCTTGGTCATACTTCTTGACCAATTTTGAGTGGTTTTGAGTCAATCATAGCCAATTCGGGCTCATTTAGGATGACCTAATGGGATTTACAAGTGGTATAATTATGATTTATTGGTGGAATGGAATCCCTCATATCAATTATTTTCCTTTTATGGAATTTTAGGTTGGATTGGATATGTTTAGGATTCCCCAATCCTACCCTTGAGTGTAGGAGTCGCCCAATGACTTTGGGCACACTTTACATGCCCATCCCTCATAGATTTTTATAAAATTATCCCAATACATGCATAAAATTAGTAATTTTTAATAAAAAAGGATTTATGGTGTCTAGGGGGTCCTATAGTGGATTTAGAAAGCTCCTTGATCAAGACAAATGCATAGAAAAGGGACGACAATCTGGGTTTGCCACTCCCAAATGACTACAAACTCAAAAAAATAGACACTAGCATAGAAATGAGACTATGGAATATAAATAGGACTAGGGAATGGTACACTAGTGTCCCAAAAATGTATCATATTCCTTTCTAGGCACCATAGTCCACTATGGACACCATAGTCTTCAACTTGTTCCAGTGGGGTTTTTGAGAGATCTAGGTGTCTGATTGACCCAATTTTAGTTGTGTTAATATATTGGATATTGTGCAGTGTACATAAAGGCAAGGCAGTGGTTATTCTCGACTATCCAAAGGTATAAGTCTTCCAGGCCTTACCCAGTAGCTAGGACTAAAGATAGAAGAGCTCAAGAGACCATAATAGTTAGTCTCCGTCTTTGGTCCATTCGATTGAGGAAATGTTTTACCTTTCGTTAGCTCATCAAATACGGTGATCTGAAATAATTTAATAGATAATATTTTAATGTATAACGTACATTATCTTAGTTTGAAGTTGCACAAATTTATCTATTTCCCACACTTGTGGACTGCGGAGATAGAGATAAATAAGCATCCCCTCCCGTGGCCTGAGTAATGCAGGCCATGGGAGGAGATCCTTGTTTATTTCTATCTTCATAGTCCACAAGTGCATGAAGTAGATAAATTCATGCAATGTCAACTTAAATAATATACGTTATCATGAAAATATTTTATTAAATTCTTTCAAATATTCACATTTTTTGAGCTAGTGAAAGTAAAATACTTTGTCAGTAATATGGACCAAAGACGATGACCCTCTATAATGGTCTCTTGAGCTTTGTTATCTTTAGTGCGCCTATCCATCAATTTTTTGATGCTTATGACAATTGTTTCGATAGCAGTGCTATACATATGACGAGCATTCCTATCAGAAAGTCATTGCATGTCTGTCAGCATCCCAACAGGTATAACATCAGATAGACTACATTTTTGATAGCTAGGTTCGATGGGACTACTATACCTCTGACAATTTTTCCTGTTGCTCAGTCACTGCATATTCGTTGGCCTTCCGACAGGTATATTGTCTGATAAACTCTATGTTCGATAGAAATTTCGATGGGAATGCTATATGTCCGTCAATGTTCTAATAGATGTATCATATGAAATGCTTCGATAGGTTGCTATTAGTGAGGTAAGTTCTGATGGATCTCGATGTCAAAATACTGATGGTGACCACTTTCGTAGTAATTTCCAATGAAATAACCCCGATGGCTACATCTGTCGAATGGTCAACACATAGGCGTGGAAATTTTGATAGATAGCCGTTAGAATTAGGCCTCAAATGTACTAGTGTTTTATTAAATACCATGCATGTTGAAAATATATTTATCTGTGATACTATTGTAATAACCCCAAAAAATTCTTTTTCCCAACAAGTTTCATATTTATAAATTTTAAGTAAAATTTACATACCAAAATTCAACAAAAAAATTTCAACCATATTACAATCCAAGTAAACAATAATGACCATAATTTATAATTGTTTTTAGAACCTTTCCTTTTTCCAAAAATATTTTTAATTAATTAAAATATGTTATAATGGTACTCATAAATAGCTACATTTGAAGAAACAATAATAAACTAAAAATTTAATATTATAATATACTGCAACACTAAATAAATGCATAAACTTTTTGTAGTTGGAACCTACAAAAATATGAAGCACATTCACAACTTCTATATGATATTTTCATTTAAAATCAAAGAGATTTCATTCACTTATTATTTGTGAAACCGAGGATTTCCATCCTTGGATTTAATTGTTTAAACACAAGGTTTTTTGGGTGGTAGAACATATTTTTTTGAAGACAATGCATTTACCGTTTTATATAACTAAGATATTGATGGCCTTGGTAAATAATAATTCCTAGAAGAATGGCTATGATCATGCATATTTATCAACCACATTAAATTATACTTTATTCTCCCTCTCAAACTAGAATTTGAGTAATCCTTTGTTACACAAGCTACAAATCAAATAGTTTCTAAGTGGGCACACATTCTCACAATTTTAAAATTAGAAAACTTTGCAACATTCTAAACTTGATCACTTTTTTGCTACTTATTTCTTTCTTCCCACTTTTTCTCTTCATTCTCTTCATCTTGTCAAACATTTTCCCCCTTTTTTGGTCCTTATTAGTTTTTCACTAAGTTTTTATAATGGAAAACTTTATGGAAACAATCCAAGTGACATCCTACTACTCTTTATCATATTTCTACATTATTTACATACTTACAAACTTAATAATAGTTAAAATCTTGTATTTTTGTGAACTAACAAACCTTAATAATTTTTTCATAGTTTTATTTAATCTCAAACCTTTAAACTTTTTGACAATTTGAATGTTCCTTCCTTTTGTAATTATTCACAAAATGGAGTATGCAGCTGCTACTAATCTATTAACTTAGCTACTTATTGAAACATGACATGATCTTACAGAGTATGGGCCCTTATGGTTGAGAGAAATATCTAGAGAGAGTTGGTTCCCTTGGAGCTTCACCTATTATGATTTAAACTACTAGCACTACTTTAATGGTAAAAGGGATGAAAATTTCCTAAAATGAAACCTAGGTTCTAATAAAGTGGCATGCACCAAGTGTTCGTGAGTTGTACTACTATTTGACATATACAATATGTTCAATACAAAAACTAAGCTAGGCATAATTCAACTTTCACATATTTTTGTATAAGTAATTTATAGAAAATTTGAAGGCTTTCGAAGGAAAATCGAGTATTTATCACAAATAAAGATTGATAACTTGGTAAAATAAACCATGACCTACACATTGTGATGAAATAAAATTGGTGCAATATTAAATCACTAGGATGGTTTTGGATATTGCTAAGATGTTGTTCTTATTATGCATATATATGTTGGCATTAAATTTTTGTCATTGATGTCAACATATTTCTATCATTAAAGACAATGTTCCTAGTATGTTGTGTAAAGTTGAATCACTTGGTACAGATAATACACAGAAGATCTATAGTTTTGTTCATACAGCTATGTTCTGAGATTTTTTTAGTTGATGCATGTCAATTCATAGATGTTAAGAGTGATGATTTGTGAGAGTTATGATTGATTTATCAGACACTAGCATTTTGGTTGTTCAAGAAGTGATAGAGTTTCAATTTTTTGATTGGTATGGATTGGTGCTGGATATTTGTTGGTTGCTAACCTGGTAGTGAGTTTGGGACATGCATATGTGTCCTCAACTCAAGTGGTTCATGATTTTGATACTAGAAATATATATTTATTGAGTAAGAGAGGTTGCAGATGTTATTGATGATGAACATTACAGAGATGGATTTAGATCTTTAGTTCATGTTGATGCTACGGTTGCAGAGGTAATTCACATTGCTTGCTGATGTTTCTTGATCATTTTTTTGGCTCGCATTGGTTGAAGTGATTGAGTTGTATTATTTTCATGTAACATGTTGGTTTTCTTCATTTGGTCTTAGCCGACCTAATGTTGTAACATTTTGCAAAGATTTCATGTGTGATTTGTGGATTTGAGTGTGTTCAAGGTTATTTATATGGGTCATTTCAATGTCATGTGTGACATTCAATGGATCACATTGAGGATTGAATTGTAATTTATTGATTTTTTGCAATTAGGTCCCTAACCGACATAGTTGAGATGAGTTGATAGATTGCATTTATAGATGTAATCATTTGAAGTTGTGAGAGTGAGAGAATGTGTATAAAGATGGAATAAATGATGTATATGATGTTGTATGAAGAGTTATGAGTGGAATCTAAAATAACTTAGAGATTTTTGCATTTCATTGGAAATGTTTTGGCATAATAGATATTATCAAGTAGTTTGGGTGTTTGGACTATAAGTCTTCTTTGATCGATGATCGATTAATTTTGTAAGGAAGTGACCCTTGTTGTTATTGTATTTGAGAAATGATCTCTAGGCATTTTTCCTGAATTCATGTACATTCCTCTTTTGTAATACTCCTAACAAGGTACAATACTTATTACTGAGTGCATTCATCTTGTGGGTTCCATCCCCACCATGGTTTTTCCCCTAATAGGGTTTCCACATCAAAATTCTTGGTGTTATGTGTTGCTTATTGTGTTGAGATCTTGATTTCATGTTTATCATTCAAATATGTGATTTAAAGTTTGAAAGTTGGTGAAAGTCTATTGATATTGTGACAAATTTGATTCACCCCCCCTCCCCAATTGTGTGTGTTCTTCTTAAGGGCTAACAGATGGATGACCAAACTAGGAAGCACACACCTAATTTTCTCTCACACATGGGATGGAAGGATGATCCACTAGGGTCAAGGTGGTTCAAGCACTAAAAGAATGCCCAAATTCCTTTATTATGGGGTGTAATACCCCAAAACTGGCAACTTACAATTATAATCAATTTTGGTGCATTTCTTCAAATTCTCATCATCGAAGTCCTATTGTACTAGGCAAATTATCCTTCCTAATTGTCTTTAATTGACTTAGTCTCAAATTCAGAAAACCTAAATTTGCATAAATCTTTCACCATATTTAATTCCTAAATTTCCAAGATTTATTATCTAAAAATCCCTATGATTAATTAATTTAATTCTAAAGTCCTAAGTGCTTTTAAATTAAATTAATCCCACCCCCTTTAGCTAATACACATCAAAGGAATTAAATATTATTTGGTTATTTGAATGGATT
>MU226792.1:188878-219394 GCA_018584345.1 Thuja plicata
ACAATGTGAAAAGCCACCCATGTGGAAATAATTCATTTATTTAATTAAATAATTCCTTCATATTTGTCTCACCTTCCTCCATGAAGATGAAGAGTCAGCCGTTTCTTCCCAAGAAACTCTTCATCCTGTCTTCAGGCTTTTCTATATTATGGACCTTCTTTCCTTCATTTGGGAGAGAAATTTTAGGAGTACCTAAACTATGGTGAATTATTGTCTCAATTCTCTCATATTTACAAGCTTTTATTGCATATTTAGTGTAATCTCATTTAGCTTAATGGCATTCTTCATCTCAATTTAATTTGTTTATTTATCAAGTAGCTTAATTTTGTTATCTCTTTCAAGTTTCTTAGCTTGAAATCTGCATCTTCATTCCTAGATTACAATTGCATCTCTCATATAGAATAAATTTCATTTCAGTTTTCAAAGCTTTCAAATCCTCCATTTTAGCAATGGTCTATGGTTGTTGGCTCTCATTCTGAGAGTAATTAAACAACCCAACTAAATAGGAGGCAACAGGTCGATTCGATCGATATTGTGGAATGAGCAATTCATGTTCATCTTCATGATTCAATGATTGAGAAATCACTATGTTTTGTTGTGGCTGATTTAGAGGTCAACATTCAGACACATACATTTTGGCACCCACCGTGGGGCAGAAAATTGATTTCTGACCTCACTCTCAAAAAATTTCTGACAAAATTTTGTACTCTGTCGTACGTCCCTACTTCTCTGTGTATGAATTCTCGTGCGAGAATTCTGAGCATACCACATGAATTTGTGCTTTCATTAGAAATATCTCATGTGACAAAGCACTTTCTTGCACCATTTGTTGCATTTCCTCATGCAAAACCTTGTACTTCCTCTCGCGAGACTTGGTGACAGTCTCTAGAATTTCACAGTTTCTGCAATTACTGTTACTATTTTCCTGATTATTTTCACGTGCTACTATTTTTATCTCTTTGATTTCTCTAATAGTGTAACAGTGGGCTGTAGGTCGCTTGATGAAGACATAAACTTGCTAACAGTTTTCTTGCAGGATGATTATCGAAGATCATTTTAAAACACTGTGCTTGTTTATTGCTTTCATCACATAGTATAATAAGGGCCTTTAAAAAATTTCTTGGGAATCTTGATAGAAAAATAGGGGAATAGGCTCTTCATTACATGGAAGTGATTCCCATGGATGAATCCAAGACCCAAACATTGCTAACATGATGGAGACCTAGGGAAGCAAGGAAAGTTAACAAACCTTTAGCACGTTGACTTGTCAGGGGATTATGCTCTTCTCTCTTTGAGAGAATCAGAAACCCAAAAGCTTGTGAATTGGTTGGAGGAGAGTTAAATCAATGATGAATATGTCTTTCATGTTTGGGTAAGGTGAAGAGGTAGAGAAGTATTCTCTTCTCTCTTTGAGAAAATAAGAAAATCTGACCCTCAAATTTGAGCCAAGTTTTGTGTCACCTTTAGAGGGCCTGCCAAAAGTTGAACCTCCTGGAACAACCCAAGTGAGTACACACCTATCATTGGTGATTCCACCTCACTATAATAAATTATGATTTGTCAATTCCAAAGACTCCAAAGCCATGGTAACTTCTTTCTCATGATTTTGACTATCATCTTGAGAAAGCCTTGTCTGTTGTACTGAGCGGTGCCACTCCCAGCCCTGCTTGCGGGGGTGTATGACTTTCAAGTGTTGGTGTGGCTGTGAGGCCCAAGACCTATATCAAGGACACCAAAGGTTATTTTGAATGGAAACCCACTAAAAAAATTCTTAGTTAGTTGCCTACCTGGATCACCTCCGACAGGAGACAATATTTGTGTAGGGAGAGGGAAGAATCTCTCCCCTAGATTCTCACCATAGGTATGCACCTAGATGCTTCAAGGTGGTATATGACACTAGCACCTTCTTTAAGGGTAACCTTTGAACATATATTATTTATTCCTTGGAAACACAAAAAACACGGGTGCCCTCTAGGGGGTGACATAGCTATGTGAGGTGCACGCATACACATAAGTAGTGAGGCACGAATTTTGTCTTCTCTACCATTTTTTTGTAGGGATAACTAAGTTCTTGTTTCGAGTCTTAAACTATCCAATCATGATTAAAAAAATACTCCCATGATTCTTCCAAGTTGCCTTGTCCTTGGTAGAACTGTTTGTGACTACTTCTTGCGTCACTATTGCTTGATCAAAACTTTGTGCTTGTTAATGATTGCTTGTCACATTCAAACTGAGATTGCTGATTTGAAATATCATAAAAATTTCCTAAATCTAGAAATTATATCAGAGCACAATCCTGAGTGTGTCTCAAAATCTAACTTTTGTCTCAAAAATTGAGTCGATCTATCAAAACCTAGAGTTTTCTCATGCGAGATTCTAGAAACTGAGCATTTCCTCGTGCGATATTTCATTTTCTTGCACTCAGTTAAGCATTTCCTTGCATGAACCAACACTTCCTCACACAAGTCTGTACCCTAGTGTCCCAAAATAGTGAGCTATTTCTCATTGAATGATGAGTTTTTCACCTAATCTAATTTTTGTCTGAGATCTGATTACCTATTTCCCTGTTGTCTGCAGTCTGAAACTGATTGTCTCAAGTTGTGAACTGACTGATTCTTGCTCAAATTCATTTTGTCTCTTTGTTCTCTATCCTACCTTTCTGTGCTTTTGTACTTTGCAATGCGATAGTCACATCTCAGCTATTCTAGCCATACTCTTGATGATTCATGCTGGGTGCATTTCACATCTTGGTTGTTCTAGCCTTTATCTCCTTTTCACTATTTCTAGAGACAGAGTTTTGAGTTGGATCCTAAGTCCTCTCTTGTTTTATCTTCGTCTATGCCTATTACAACTAGAAGCGGCAACATATTTCCCATTTGTGGTTCTGGAATAGGTACAAGTAGATCTCGTAATCAAGGAAGAGGTCATTCCAAACCTATTGTTCAATCTAACAGTCAAGAGGGATTCACGTTCCTCCTCTCCATTTAGTATAGGTCCTAGTCTGAATAAAAAACTGGTGTTCCAACAGTGCTATAATCCCTTATTTCAAAGACAACCTGAACTATTGTTTCAAGATCAACAAAACTCATTTCTTCCAGATCAACAAAAATTTGGAAGGTCGCTTACTTGGGTTGATCTTCTTGAAAATACTCACTACCTTATTGATCCTTTTGATCTTATCAATCCTTGTGAACCTATCAATCCTTCCAAACCCATCGACCCCTTTCACCTGCTAAAAGTTACATTGGCCATGAACTCTTGGCTTGATACACACACTCACACTGAACCTGTGCACATGACACAATCCCACATCAACAAAATGGGAAGTCCTTTCGAATTCCTATAATTTCAATATAGAGAGGCCCATGATCAATCTCAAAATGATTAGAATCAACAATCCCAAGCTGATCAACAAGCACATCACCATCGCCCTCCTCCACATGACCAGAGTCAAGATCATAACCCAAGCATTTATGAGATCCTCGGTAATGATGTTGATCTGATAACTCAAAATGACATATATGCTATGAAATCTAATAAGGGTCTCATCAAGATGATGGAAATTCTCCTTGCAGAAGATAAAGAGAAATATTTTCTAGAATTTTCAAACCAAGGAGTTAAGCTACCCCCATATTTCAAAGTGGAAACACTTGTGACTAAAGAGGAAGAGACTGAGACTACCAAATTGAAAAACATGATTCAAGATATGCAAAACCAAATTAGCCAACTTGTAAAGGATAAGGACAAACCCACACAATAATTCATGATGCAGAGTATCTATCCTTTTCCTTTTGATAGGAGTCTTCATATGCCACCTTTTCCCAAGGGTGTGAAACTTCCTAAGTATGATAAATATTTGGGTACCACCGATCCTCAGGATCATCTAAGAGAATTTTGGGCCCTATCTATGGAGTTCATTCATGATCAAACTTATTTAATGCATCTCTTTCCCCAAAGTCTGGGTGGACCTGCCATGGAGTGGTTTTCTCGACTACCCACCGACATTAAGACTTTTTATGAGATCACAAATCTCTTTATCCAACATTATTCTCACAACATACAACATCCCATCAACATCAGGGACCTTTGCAATCTCAAGAAAAGACAAGGGGATCTATTCCTGACATTTCTCCAGAGATGGAGGAAGCTTTGCACCAAGTATCCTCGTAAAATACCCAAATCTGAGAAACTTGACATCTTTTTGGACAATCTCACTCCTAATTTTGGGTATCAGGTATAGCTTCAAGATCCCCTCAATTTTGATAGCATGATTAAGCAAGTTGTGAGGATAGAGGCATTTATGGTTAATAAAGGGGAATTGACTTTGCATAAAGACAACAAACAAGGTTCCTCCTCTTCCAAAAAAGATAAAGGGAAGTTTGTCAACAAGAATAGGGACGTTATGAATGATGGAGTGGTTGATAATGTGACCCTGGCTCCTTCAAAATTAGTTTTCAATCTTACTTCTAGCATACAAGCGACCAAAAATGCTGAAAAGGCTGCAACAAACACTCAGTCACGTTCAAGATTCTCTAGCAACAAACCTTGGGCCTCTCGACCCAAATGTGAATTCACTTCCTTGGGAGAACTACTTGATGTAGTTTACAAGACTTTAGTGCAAAACTAGATTCTCACTCCTTTGGACAAGCATCCATATGATCTGCAGTCGTGACCCCATTGGTGGAATGACAATGCATACTATGACTATCATGAGAACAAGGGTCATAAAACTTCTACTTGTCTTCAGTTGCACCATAAGATCCAAGATCTGATTGATAATGGCGATATTGTTGTGGATATTCATAATAAGAATTCAGATCACCAGGCATTTAAAGATCCCTTTCCTCCTCATGATAAAGGTGAGTCTTCCAACACTAAGAACAAAAATTCCAAGGTTAACTACATGCATACCACTAATGACAATGTCATCAACATGATCAAACCTATCGAAGTTGAGTATTGTGATGTGATTACTATCAAGGGGAGCAGGGATGCTCTTAAGCCTAAGACCTTGTTTGTCTTGAGAGGCCCTGGGTCTCACTTGTTTGAACCTAAATCATCTTAGGATTGTGCAAACATCGTTACCAGATGCTGTGCTAAGATCACTCTCAAGGGTCCTGACCCTCCTACTACTACATCCGTACCGAAGCAACCCTCAGATAAACCTATTGTTAGCCCTGCCAAAAAGACCATGAAAATGGTCCCCACACCTCCTACTACTAATTATAGCATTCTCAACCAACTGCAAAGAACCAATGCTCAAATAACCATCTTTGAGTTGTTGAAGATCTTGCTTGCTC
Organism: Thuja plicata; assembly: GCA_018584345.1. Lineage (NCBI taxonomy): Eukaryota > Viridiplantae > Streptophyta > Pinopsida > Cupressales > Cupressaceae > Thuja > Thuja plicata. The sequence continues at coordinate 194,179 of MU226792.1, forward strand.
ACAGGCAGATTCTGGATAAAGCCCTCACAGAGGCTAACATCCCCAAAGACATTAATCTTGATCAGTTTCAATCTATATTGGGTCACTTGACTTCACTGCACTGTTTGTCTTTCTCAGAAGAAGATGACCATTTAGTCAGCCACCTGCATAATGCCCCTTTGCATATAAAGGTCATGATTTTCCAAAAGCACATCCGCCGAGTCCTTATTGATAATGGTGCTGGCCTCAACATCTGCTCTACTCACTTTCTCACTCAGCTAGGCTATGATGAAGATCACATAGATTCCCGCAAGAAAATTACTATCAAATCCTATGATGAAGAAGAAATAAAGTCTAAAGGTTTAGCTGTGCTACCTATTCGGGTTGGATCTATTGAAAGAGATGTCACTTGTCAAGTGTTGTACATTACTCTTTCTTATAACATCCTGTTAGGAAGACCATGGATCCTTGAAATGCAAGTGGTTCCCTCTATGTATCATCAATGCATCAAGTTTCCTTTCCACCGAGCAAAAGTGACAGTTCCTGCTAATATGGGTTATTCTTGTAATACGCTCACACAGTCAGCTAATAGTTTTGTTCCTGCTAACAGATAATCCATAGAATTCTATGATGCCAAGCTTAGAGACATGGAACAAAATTTGAAAATCAAAGACATAGGCATGGGGGGGTATCAAATAGAACCTGTGCTATCATTAGCAGCTCTACCTCTGTCTCCTCATTCTTACGGGAGACCTTCTGAGAAAAATAAATCTTTTACTACTCCTGAAATAGTTTATGATGGTGCCTTTGTATGGGCTTCAACACCATTAGAAGATGAAGATGAGGAAAGAGTTTTTAAAGATTGGCTTTACAAAGGAAAGGACATATCTGAACAGACCACCCCAGCTCGTGAAATAGATCCCAATAGTGAAGGTCTTAAAATCATGAAACACTTTGGATACAAAGGGAGAGGGATGAATGGTAATGGGCTAGTTGAACCTATTAAAGCTACGGGTTGAAGGAAAAAAGATACAACTAGTTTAGGCTTCAAGAAGATCTTATTCCATCTAGGGATTAATAAATTTGTGCCAAAACTAGATCCTCAACCAGAACCTGAAGGCACAACTACAGTTGACACCGCAGAGGATAGCTCTGACGAGGATTACTTTCCTTGTCCTATTCTTCTAGATCTAGCAGCATTCTTTACTGAGCCAGATGACATCATAACACATGTCAATATAGCCAAGGTTGGAAGTGACTCCAATAGTGCTATTCCATTCACTTCTCTAACATACAAACAATGGAAAGTGTCACAAGACCCTAGTTTATAGGGTGAACTATACATACCACCACAGTTTCAAGAGGAGTTTGCACAAGAACAAGCTGGTGTCACAAGAACTCCCAAAACTTTATGGTGCAAAAATCCCAATCAGATTTCATACATAGATTCCCATGAATATGAGTTCTAGAGTCTTTCATAAGGATCCTTTGATAGGAATGTTGATACTTCACATACATCTGAAAACCTTCTCAACATAGTTGAAGGGTCTAGTGTAAGGTCTAATGAGTCTGATTCCATAGATGTTAATGTGTCTTCTACTATGGTCTCTAGGAGTCAAAGGGATTCAAATACACCTTTGGATGAGATTTCTCTAGGTCTCAACTTACTGGTTTGCACTTTCGATGATTATATCGTAAGTGCACTTGAACCCATCACTTCTCTCTCACTCCAACATTCTGAGCTAATAGACTGGAATTCCCCTTCCTCATCCAACGAAGTCCTCACATTCCAGAATGACTATGCTCTAGCTTGTTATCTCCATGCTTTTGAACCTATAATTTCCTCCACTAGCGAAGACAGTGTCAGCATGAATGAAAGTAATATCAAGTATCTTAGTCATAAAATCAAAAGAAAAAAAATAGGCACTCTGACGATGAAAACCACATTGTGGCAGTGTCAGAGCCAAAAAAAGTAAAAATAATAGACGTATCCAAAGGTGAAAACCTCTTTGAGGTGCCTGAGGATGAGATACTTGATGCACTTCTGAGTCATTTCTAGGAACGATCATCTGTGCTAATTGAGCTGACTCAGCCATAAATTTGGGTACAGAAGAACATCCGCACATTATTCATGTGGCTAAATCATTGTCTGTAGAAGAACTCAAAGAATTCACGGATTTCTTCAAAGAAAAAAAGATAAAATTTGCATGGACATACTTTGACATGTCTGGTGTAGATCCTGATCTTAGCATGCATCACCTATCAATAGCTCCTGGAGTAAAACCAATCAAGCAGAAACTTAGAAAAATGCATCCACGTGTGGCTCTACTTGTCAAGGTGGAATTAGAGAAACTCTTAAAAGCTAGATTCATCAGAGAAATTGACTATGCAGAATGGATCTCCAACATTGTTCCAGTGTCAAATCATGACCAATCTATCAAAGTCTACATAGACTTCAGGGACTTAAACAAGGCATGTCCAAAAGATGATTTCCCACTACCCAAAATTGATATGATTGTGGATATGACAGTAGGGTATGAAATGTACTCCCTAATGGACGGTTTCTTTGGCTACAACCAAATAAAAATTATGCTGGAGGACCAAGAAAAGACTGCTTTCACTTGTGCATGGGGCACTTTCTGCTGGAATGTTATGCCTTTTGGTCTCAAGAATGTAGGAGCCACGTATTAGAGAGCAGTCACTACTATATTTCATGATATGATGCACAAAACAATGGAGGATTATGTTGATGACACCCTTGCTAAAATTATGGATAGGAAGGAACATCTTACTGATCTAGGCCCTATACTAGATCGTATGGAAAATTTTAGACTACATCTCAATCCTAAGAAATGTGCATTTGGAGTAACTTCCAGAAAATTGCTTGGTTATATCATCTCCGCAAAAGGTATCGAGGTGGATCCTGAAAAGGTGCAAGATATTATGGAAATGCCTCCACCTCAAAATATTAGTCAAATGAGAGGTCTTCAAGGTTGGCTTCAGTCTATCCGACACTTCATCTCATAGCTAGCTGACAAGTCATAGCCAATTACTAAGATTCTGCATAAAGGTGTGACCTATGAATGAAATAAAGAATGTGAACAAGGTCTTCAACAAATCAAATAATATCTAGCTAATCCACCTATATTAATGCCTCCTATTCATGGGAAGCCATTAATATTATGCATCTCAGCTATAGAAACATCTCTGGGTGCTCTATTGGCCCAAGAAGATCAAAACAATAAAGAAAGATAAATCTATTACATCAGCAGAATGTTGGTCTCCTATGAAATGAATTATTCGGTCATTGAGAAAGCTTACTTGGTGGTGGTGTTTGCTTCCCAAAAGTTATGGCATTACATGATTTCTCACACTACAAGGCTCATTGAAAAAATTGATCCATTAAAGTACTTACTTAGCAAAGCTGCCCTCATGGGTAGATTAGCTAAGTGGATCATGATACTCAGTGAATTTGACATTGAGTATGTGGAAAGAAAAGCTATCAAAGGGAAAGCAATTGCATATCAGTTGAATGAGGAACCTATTGCAGACTATCAACCATTAAGGATCGAGTTCCTAAATGAGTCCACCATGCTTCTCACACATCAAACATGGATCATGTTGTTTGATGGATCATTGACCCAGTAGGGGTCAGGTGCCAGAATCTTTTTCATTACACCTCAGCGGTATTCATTACAAAAGGCTTACAAAATGTTATTTCATTGCACAAATAACACCATTGAGTATGAAGCCTTGATTAATAGATTAAAGATCACTATTGAATGGCATGTCAATGAGCTAAAGGTCCTTGGAGATTCATAGTTGGTTATCAATCAGGTGAATGATATCTACCAAACAAAAGATGAAAAACTGGTGCCTTATACAAAGATGGTTGATGATCTCAAGAAATACTTTGCACACATTAATTTCCAACAAATTCCAATGGTAGATAATAAAGCAGCCGATGCCATGGCTACTTTGGCTTCCATGTTACGAATGCCATAAAATGAATTCCAACATGAATTCCTAGTGGAGACGTTATGCTACCCTGCTTATAATTCCCCTGAATCTCAGATGATCTATTCAATCATTGGACATGACTCATCCTACTACCACCATATTTAATCCTACCTTCATGACCAGATCATTCTAGACACTTACACCCAAAATGATAAATGTCACTTAATCTGCAGTGCTTCAAGGTTTGTCATCATAGCTAACAACTTATATAGGCGAGGTCTACACAGTACCCTCCTTAGGTGTTTAGAACCTGATGAGTCCAAGCGTGCATTAGTAGAGGTGCATGAAGGTGTCTATGGGTCTCACTCAAATGGCCTAACAGTGGCTCACAAACTTATTAGAGCTAGTTACTATTGGCCGGATATGGAGAAAAAAGCTACACAATTTGCTGAATCTTGCAAACAGTGCCAGCTTCATGGAAATCTAATCCACGCTCCTGCCAAGGATCTCGTTCCTTTCATTATCTTTTGGCCATTTCAGCAGTGGGTCTTTGACTTGGTAGGTCAGATACATCCATCTTCTTCAAGGGGACATAAATTCATCATTACTACTACAAACTATTTTACCAAGTGGGTTGAGGTAGTGCCTCTCATTGTAGCTGATGGCAAGTCTGTGGCCATGTTTATATTGAACTACATCATTTGCAGATATGGTGTACCCTCATAAATAATCACTGACAATGGGGTACAATTCAAGAACAAGGATCTAAAAGAATTATGCACTAAGTTCAGAATTATTCAGCAGTGGTCTTCTATCTATTATCCCCAGGGTAATGGATAGGCGGAAGCTTCAAATAAGACTATTCTCAAGATCTTACACTGCATAGTACACAAATCTGGACGAGGTTGGCATATCCAAATTAATATGGCTTTATGGGCTTGCCGCACCAGTATACAGACACCAACAGGGGCCATGCCCTTTACTCTATTTTATGGTGCAGATGCAGTGCTTCCTATTGAGGTTGAGATTCCTACCTTGGGGGTCTCTCTGAAGGGCCTCATTACTAATGATGATATCAGAATATCTCAGATTCAAGAGCTTGAACTACTAGATGAATGTTGGAAAGTGGTATTTGATCACCTCTAAGCATATTAGAAGAGAATATCTAAAAGCTACAACAAGAAGGTCATACCATGGGAATTCCAAATGGGTGATCTCGTCCTGACAGAGAACCCCAAGAATCAATAGCAGCGGGTCCAGAAAGGAAAATTTGAACCAAACTGGCTTGGTCCATATGTTATCACTGTAGTATTTGTGTCTGGCGCTTACTAGCTCTCTACCATAGAGGGGGAACAACTCAAAGAGCCTATCAATGCTCTTCATTTGAAGAAGTTCTACAGTTGAGATGTCTTCTGAATGCTCATGTACATACTCTATTATGAGAAAATCCTAAAAATTGCAAAATGTTCTGAAAAAATGATCATCTTAGTGAAAACCTAGCAAATAGGCACTTTGACATATCTATTATCCTGGTGAAAACCTGGTAAACATGCGCCTTGATAATACCAAAAAAATTGAAAAGCAGAAAAATACAAAAAAAAAAAACAAAAAAAAGAGAAAAATGTGCCATTGATGAAAACCTGGTAAACAGGCGTCATGGTAGAAAAAATAGAATTTCTGCCAAGATGGTGAAAACCTGGTAAATAGATGCCTCTTTTTCTGCAATGCTCTATCTATCACGACATCTCTTAGCTTTCTTGCAATTGGCTCTCCTTCTTTCCTACTTTAGTTTCCTCGCTCATGCATTCGCTCTCAGTTATTTTTGAGATTTTTGCTTGACTTCACATGGATTGAAGTTGGCCACACTCAGGGGCATCTTCTTGGTCTAGGGGGAATTATCCTATCTTTTGGAGTCTCTCTCCTCTTCGCATTAGTCACTAGTGGCTCTCACTGAGTCTGCCTACTGATGCCTCGATCTCATGCCGATCTTTATACTTGAGAATCTTTCTCACGTCAATCACCAGTGATTCTCACTGCATCTTCCTACTGACACTGTACTACTGAGATTTCTCATATAAACTCACTATCTACATATTTGACATTAATTTGTTACATTTGGATTTATACCCAAACACTCTATCTATCGATATTCAGTCTTCACATGCTTGGCTTTAGTCTATACATAGCTTTCAGTCACTTTCATGACACTTTAGGTCTTTTCAAGATCCCACCTGACTTGAAATGACCCCAGCGTCATAACTTGGGGGCAATCCACTCAGATTCATCCTTTCTATATGAGTCAAGTCAGTCATCAATGTTTATTACTTGGGGGCATGGCTCCCCACTTTGATCGCATCTTCAATTTACACTTGAGTCAGTAATCTTGTTAGTTCTAAAGGACAACTATCTACTAGCACAAACTAGTGTTTCTCAACACCCCAATCAAACAGTGTTTTTAACACTATCTTTGGACACATTAGACATCGCAACATAAACATCTCTTGATAGAAATTAAATACATGCACATTCGTAAACTTTGAAACATGCTGAGCTATGATTGAATCTTTCTTTGTATGATGTCTGTTCTCATGAATTTCATTGATATTTTCATTGTCTACTTCTTTTGGGTGTGGTTTCGATGATCTGACAACATCAAATAAATAGGGTGTATGTGATAAGAGCTTCTACATTAAGGTGGGAAACCCTCACATCCCTCGATCTTGTTTATTTGTATGCCAAGGGGAGGTTGGAACTATCTCTTTGACTGTTATTGCTCTATTTTTTTACTTATGCACTCTTACTATATCAAATTGGAAACAATGTTCAGGTCATCTTGGCTTTTGTGCCCTGGTGCTTATGTTCATTTCCTACATTTTATCTGATGAAAGTCATATTCATATTCTTATGGTTGCATTGGCGCCAGTAAGGATTGTATCGACTATGATGTTCCAAAACTTGATAATGATAATTATGCGATGAGTCCAACAACCAAGTCCTAGGGTTGCATTTAGCTTAGGCTTGTATTTGCATTTTAAGCTTGCATAACAATAATTTTGGTGCTCTCTTCATTTTCTTCTCATTCTTTGAAGGTTCTCATCTTTTGTCCTGGATTCCTCTTAATTGCACAAGTATCCGGTCCTTGCTCTTGATCTTTATTCATATTCTTTTTGTTAGTACCTGTCGTATATTGCGATATCCATTTTCGTGATCGAAATTGAAATCCGACACTCCTAAGTAGCTCAAAATCGGGTTTTAAAATTTTGGGACTGACATGCTCTGACGCTTGTGCAGTTGTCTTTCTGACATTGCTTTCTTGTCAAAATCATCTCTTGTCATCATTTTCTCAGCTTTTGGAATCTTTTCATCAAAAGTCAACTCTATTCAATTCTAGTCAAACTTGGTCAACTATGGTCAAACCTAGTCAACAGGACCTCCCAATCCCTCTAATTGATTCTGCCTTCTCTTGATCTATCTTTAAATTCCTCTAGATCTTTGATCTTACTTCTATCTGCAATCTTTTGCTGTCGATCATCTTTCTGTTGTGTCATCTTTCAATTTCGCTCCCGAGGGGGCAGGATTATTGTATCATTGAATCTTTTCGCATCATTTTCAAATCAGTCTGATTTAAATCAAAAGTCCCCATTGCTAGGGGCATCTCATCACTTGGGTCATATTTAGTATTTTGTACCTTATGGTCAAAATTGGATATTCCATGATCTTGAATCTCTAGGGGCATCTTGATGCCTCACATCTTGTCATGTTGTCATCTATCTTTCTAGGTATCTGAGCAATCTAACTCAGATCCTCAAGGATCAAGCTTCATTCTGGAGATGATTCTTGAAATCCCATTGGGTATTGTGGCAATCTAACACTAATTCCTGAAAGTCAGGCTTCATTCTGAAGATGGCTCTCAAAAGCTCTTTTCGACCCTTATCTAGGAAACCTAACCCGAATCTCGGAAGGCTAACCTTCATATTGGGGCAATCTAACCCTGATTCTAGAGATAGTCCTAAATCTTCATCATCTATCAATGGACATTGGGGAAATCTAACCCCGATCCCAATTTTCTCTCAATTGGTATTTGGACTGTTGTCTTCTCAATCTAACTTAGACTTCGGAGAATCATGCTTCATTCTAAAGATGGTTCTGCTTCTCGATCTGATCGGTGTCTTAGAAACCTAACCTAGACTCTTGAAATCTTCATCTGTCACATCAGACTATTCTTTGGATCAACACACTGCTCGCACATCAATTCAAAGAGGGGCAAAATGTAATACCCCAAAATTGGCACCTTACAATTCTAATCAATTTTGGTGCATTTCTTCAAATTCTCATCATCGAAGTCCTATTGTACTAGGCAAATTCTCCTTCCTAATTGTCTTTAATTGACTTAGTCTCAAATGCAGAAAACCTAAATTTGCAAAAATCTTACAGCATATTTAATTCCTAAATTTTCAAGATTTATTAGCTAAAAATCCCTATGATTAATTAATTTAATTCTAAAGTCCTAAGTGCTTTTAAATTAAATTAATCCCACCCCCTTTAGCTAATACACATAAAGCGAATTAAATATTATTTGGTTATTTGAATGGATTATCCTCACTTGAATTTAATAATTCAAATAATGTGAAAATCCACCCATGTGGCAATAATTCATTTATTTAATTAAATAATTCCTTCATATTTGTCTCACCTTCCTCCATGAAGATGAAGAGTCAGCCGTTTCTTCCCAAGAAAATCTTCATCCTCTCTTCAGGATTTTCTATATTATGGACCTTATTTCCTTCATTTGGGAGAGAAATTTTTAGAGTACCTAATCTATAGTGAATTATTGTCTCAATTATCTCATATTTCCAAGCTTTTATTGCATATTTAGTGTAATCTCATTTAGCTTAATGACATTCTTCATCTCAATTTAATTTGTTTATTTATCAAGTAGCTTAATTATGTTATCTCTTTCAACTTTCTTAGCTTGAAATCTGCATCTTCATTCCTAGATTACAATTGCATCTCTCATATAGAATAAATTTCATTTCAGTTTTCAAAGCTTTCAAATCCTCCATTTTAGAAATGGTATATGGTTGTTGGCTCTCATTCTAAGAGTAATTAAACAACCCAACTAAATAGGAGGCAACAGGTCGATTCGATTGATATTGTGGAATGAGCAATTCATGTTCATCTTCACGATTCAATGATTGAGCAATGACTATGTTGTGTTGTGGCTGATTTAGAGGTCAACATTCAGACACAAACATGGGGTTGAAAGGATGACTATAAAAATTAGAAATGGGAAATGCAAGTATGGAAGGAGGAAACTAGGTATTTAATCATGCAATCATATCCAAATAGTAACACTAAATTGAGAAAAAAAATAGTAGGTAACTAACTTGTGATCGGGACTACAATTCAGAATAGTAGGCATGGGGCACCTATAAGGGTTTGAGGTGAGATGGAGTTCAAAGGCAAGTTTGAATTTCCTTATACCATTCAAGATCAAATTATATTTTAGTTGACTAAAACTCTATATTTTACTTTTTGACCACTATATTCAAACCTATGCCACCTATCAACTACACTTGCACATAGAAAAATGGGAAAATAATGGTGGACAAGGGTTTTCCTTGGTTGAACCCTTGTTTAGGAATCAACCTTGAAATTTAATTGAAAGTGGTAGTAATTTAAATAAATCATGGTGTTAATAGTAGAGGCTTGATAAGAATGATAATAAAGCATTATACCTTGATGATGCAAATTCTTCTTGAAATGATATCATAGGCATTGATGCAATAACATGAATCTGCACATACCTAAGAGGACATCACAAAAGACATGCTTGCATAATGATGAATTATTTCTAAAAATAAAGGATGAAATGCAGGCCTTTGTTGCTTGATATGATTGAATGGTTGCACCTTGATTAAATTCTTGAGTGATTGATGTGGATTCAATTATTGTTTATGTATCTTGAATTCTTATGGATGGATCTCAAAATGATAGATTTAAAGGAGTAAGGATACTACTTGCATACGCTACATATAAAGGATTCAAGGTATATCAGATGGATTTGAAATCTGCATTTTTGAATGAAATACTTGAAGAGGAGGTATACATTGAACAACCTGAAGGATTTGTTGATCCTGATCAGACACACATGGTATGTAAGTTACACAAAACTTTATATGGACTAAAGCAAGCACCAAGAGCATGGTATGAAAGACTGCATTCTTATCTAATAAGTATTGGATTTATTAGAACAAGTGACAACAACAATTTGTATTTAAAAGGAGGAAATGACGATAAGACACTTATTGCTGAAATATTTGTTGATGATATCATATTTGGAGGTAATGATAACTTATGCACTTCATTTATTGATGAAACGAGTAAAGAATTTGAGATGTCGATGTTTGGCCAGATCAATTTTTTTATAGGATTGCAAATTTTACAACAAACTATAGAAATATACATTACTCAATCAAAATACATCAAGGAAGTACTGAAGACATTCAGAATGGAGGAATCAAAACCATTCGGAATACCTATGGTGATAGGATGCAAATTGACAAAACAAGACAAGACACCTAAGGGAAATCAAACTTTGTACATATCTATGATTGGTAAATTGATGTATGTTGTACACACAAGACCAGATATAGAAAATGCAGTTGGAATAGCTACAAGAATTTTTGCTAACCCCAAAGAGTCACATATGACATACTGAGGATTATGGAATTTGGTATAAAAGAGAAGGAAAATTTGAATTGAAAGTCTATATAGATGTTGATTGGGCTGGAAATATAGATGACTAAAAGAGCACTACTGGTGGAGCATTCTTTATTGGAGAAAGACTAGTTACTTGAATTAGCAAGAAGAAAGGATGGATATCATAGTCAATTGTAGAAGCATAGTATATTGTTGCTACTGAAAATTGTTCTAACATAGCATGGATAAAATAATTTTTGAAAGGAATGAATGAGGAGTTCACTGAACCAGTGATGGTTTATTGTGATAACACAAGTGCTATAAATACTTCAAAGAATCTAGTGATGCATGCAAAGACAAAGAACATTTTTATGAAATATCACTATTTGAGGGAACAAGTACAAGACAAAAAAGTAATACTGGAATATGTACAATAAAAATAAGATCTTGCATAAATATTCACAAAACCCTTACCAAAGGATACATTTGAGTAATTGAGAGGTAGACTAGGGGTATGTCCCTTGTCTATTGGTAACTGATCAGATTAGGAGGTTGCATCAACCTACATGAAATCAGAATATTAATTATGTTGATGCAAAAGATGAACTAGACTAAAACAGAGATATTAGTACACCAAAAGGTACCTACTACACTGAATTACAGAGAAATTTTATTTTAGCTACTGAAGAGATACATATTTATTTTTGGCATTGTTGTCAAAGGGAGAGAAATTGATGAAATATGAAGGGAGAGAAATGATCAATGAAATATATATCCATCCAAGGGAGAAAAGATAAAGGGAGAGACATATATAATCTAAAGAGAGATTCAAGATCTAAAAAGAAAAACAATGGGTAGAGTCTGCGCAGTGAATATTTTGTTTATACTGACACAGATTATATTCAAGCTAGGGAAAGCTACTGAATTGTTGCAATTGTAGAACAAAAGTTTGGTATTTATTGTATGGCATATTATATTTCATATTTCATATTTTTTTTCATCAATGCCAACGGGAGAGATTGATGAACTACAACTCATTATATGTTTGAATTCATTTGTTGATATTCAACCGAGTTACAAAAGTGATGATAAATATTATAAGTTAATGAATTATCATTGATGTCAACTTATTTGAGTGCTATTATGGTGGAAATAATTTGTGATGTATTGAATATTTGGAACAAAAAATGTTTATGTGTTCAGAAAAATGAAGACTTCTGTATACACCGAGTAGTAGAGTAAACTGAGTAAAACACAGTGTATACTGAGCACCAGTGTTAACTGCGCAAGGAATTTCTGACACAACTATTGATTAAGAAATTAATTCAAACCAAGGTCGACTAAATGCTAAGATGGAAATTGATGATTTCAGGGTAATAGATAAATTTTTTAATTTGATCAAACGGTTATACAAATTCAAGGAAGATCGAATGACAAAGATTGAAACATGTTTTTAACACAATTGTCGAGGAAGGATCAAGTAGGGAAATGAACGATGGAGATTAAACGACAAGATTTGAAGGATGAAAATTAAATGTTACATGATGTATATTTAAGAAACAAGAGATTCATTTGTGAATCATGGATGCACAGAGATGTTGAATCATATATGCAAATTTATGCATGACTAATCAAACTAGTTAAAGACAGGACCGAGTACAATTCTGCAGACATTGCCAAGCAAACAGAGGATAACTGAGCAGAACAAGGATGAATTATTATATAAATTGAAGTGAACAAATTGATCAGAGGTATTATGTACTTAGTATAGATCTGAATATCTGCAAATCAGAGTTGTATTTGAATTAGATCATTACTATATCAATTTAACCATTGTTATAGATAAATCTCTTAACCGAGTGGGATAGTGAATCCTTATTAGAACTATGAGAAATAGAGACTAGTTGTTAAAGGAACACAAATATAAACTAATCATTAAAACAACTAACTAATTACCACATATAAGATTAGACCCAAAATAGAACTAAAACATAAAAAGAGTCTAAGAGCATGCAAACCTCCCAAGCTAAGTAGAAGCTCCCTTTGATGTGTAGATTTGGTCCAAGAAGGCTTGGATGTGTGCTCAATGGATGCTTCAAGCTTCAAGAAATTTGATATATGTTGTTTCTAGGATAATTTGGGCATTATGGTGTTACAATGGATGTTTTTGGTTCTCAAATGGGTATGATAACTTTGCAAATGAAGGTGGATGATAATGGAAGAGTTAAGGGTTCAATTTATAGGAAAGAGGAGGGTGGACACTTGAGATGAAAACTTGAGGAAGGGTCAAGATGAATTTGAGAGAGAGAACATGGATTGTGCTTTCTCAAATGTCTCTCATTGTGACAAGTGTCACAAGGAGAGAGGTTTTGAAGAATGGGGAATTTAACCATTTTGGGAGATGTGAGAGGGGACAAAGATGTAAGAGATAGATGAAGTGTGTAAGAGGGATGTAAGAGCATTTAAGAAAGACTTAAATGCATATGGTTGGGGATTTGAGAGTGAAGACATTATATTTTTCCATTAGTATATGCAAGGAAAAACATGACAAATACTGTTAGTTAATACTAAACTGAAAGATAGGGCACAACACTACCCAACGCCAAGGTTACTGATATTGCTAAATACAAAGTATCCCAACACAACACTATTTAGTGTTAACCGATGACAAAAAAGACAAAGGAACCTGATGAGAAACCAATAGTGCAACCCAACAAAATAGTTAAGAGTGGAACCCAACAGATCAAGGGAATATGACAAATAGTTCAAAGAAGGAACACTGACAGACTTTCAGTTCCCACCGACAATCAAATACCAAGAGTCAGTTACATCCCGAAAAAAGTGGATCTGACTTCCACGTCAGATAAATCACTGAGTTTTATATTTAGCTTCTTGATTTGTTTTTAAATCCATTACTTGAGGGAAAATAAATGTAATTATTATTGTTTTTATCAGTCTAAATGATTTAAAACATGCAAACTAAAGGATCAAGGTCAAGTTGTATACCTTGGATCTAGAGTTAACATTCTAATGTGTGATTCTAGAATAGGTCAAAGAACTTGTATAAATAGATGCTCAATCAATTGTGAACATGATGTTTGATGATGATTGTAGCCTTTGAGAGCATCTAAGGTTCAGACAAGAGAATTCATGTAGAAGCACATACAAAGATCAAATCAGTTTTCAAGAACAAGAACCAAGGCTACCCACAAGCAGGAAAAGGTATTAATCAATCACTATAGGTGATATTCATACTCTGTAAACTTTAATGGATCTATGATCAGCAATTATAGATTTCATACAGTCAGTTCATACATATTGTACACATTCTAACAAGTGTAGTACACTTAAGAAATCCTTTCAAGGAAGGTGGATTTGACAATGCTATTGTAAATCTCTTAACCAAGTGCACACTACATCAGTGTTGCATAAGCTCTTAACAGAGTAGATCCTAATAGGTCTCCACATTAATACTCCTAACATGGTAGATCATCAGAAGTGATAAAATTTTAAGCCCTAACCGGCTCCCTTCCAATCTACAGATAGTGAAGTTTGTGGGTGCCATCCCCACCACAATTTTTACTTCCTAACAAGAGTTTTCTATGATATCATATCTTTTGTTATGTGTCTATTACTTTCATGAATATTTCTATGAATGTTACATACAATTAAGTTTATGAATTAATATTACATGCATCAGAAAGAACATCAGATTTTGTCGATAATACAATAAAGATTGATTGCTAATGAAGTAAGGTGAAAAGTGTTAAAATTTTTAGAGGTAATGATTCACCCCTCCCCTCTCAGTACTACTTCCCATTAATCCCAAAAATTGGTGTCAGAGATGGATATCTTGTTTTATTGAAAATTTTAAATACTTAATAGAAAAGATCATACAATGGAGAATTACAGACTTGATAAAAATATTGAGAATAAAATGCTTGAAATTTAGATGTTCTATGAATAGTATAAAGAAGCTAGAATCAACATGAGATAGTTGTTGGATGAAAGAAAGAATATGGCATCTTTCTGTAATGAGACAGATCATCATGAGGAAGAGATTCCATATTTCTTTGAGTCTTTAGGATCAAATACAAGCAAAGCATCAGATACATCAGAAGAAACCATCACAACCCTAACTAAAATCAATCTACATCTGGATGGACAAGTCAAATCTATGCAAATTGGTCAAGAGACACAAATGGTAAGGATGATTGATGTCATGGACAATGCTAGGAAAGATGAACAAGAAAGAACATTGGCTATTGATGATAGAAGAAAGATCATAGAAAAGCTACAAGAAAAAGAGTTTGAGATACAAAGAATTACAAAGCATCACCATGAGATTACAAATCAGATTATTCTTATGAGTCAAGAAGCAAACAGAATGAATATGGAACTCATTGAAAGAATACAAACTATTGGTGAACTAAGAGAAGAGAATGAAAAACTAAAGCATGAGGTTAGAATTCAACAACATAATGAAATGATTAAGAGAGCTGAAGAAAGTACAAAAAGGATGGATGAATTCTTGAATGCACAAAGAAGACCCAACACCAATACTAGACTAGGGTACACCAAGCATGGAGAGTCATCAAATAAAGCTAATCCAAAATATGCCTACATGAATCCTAGACCAAGGAAAATGACATGCAATCACTATGGAAAGCAAGGCCACACCTCAAATTTTTGTAGGAGCAAAGAAAAAGGTATTCCTAAATCCACATTTACATTCATAGGATACTGTTATAATTGTAGCAAGAAAGGGCATAAAGCATATGAATGTAAATCAAAGGTGAAAGAACCAAAGAAGGAAACCTATATGAAAAAGTATTTTCCTACCTAGAAAATGCATAGGCACACATCTCTTGAATGTAGAAAGAAGAAAATTGAAGCATGGAAACCCAAAAATCAAGAAAATGCATATAAACCAAGCAGAGTCGGTAATGCATATGTTTGGGATTACAATACATGGATAAACTGCACAGTATGTGGTAGATATGGTCACATTTCTGCAAACTACATGAGAACATGGAGCAAAAGGTCTAGAGGCTGGACCAACCCTAGAATGGTATGTTTACACTGTCATAAGTTTGGACATCTAAAGAAGGATTGTAGAGACCGAATAACAAAAACCACCACTTTTGCAAATGGTAACACCATTGAAGACATCAAGAAAATTAGAAAGAAAATATGGAGGAAAGCTTCAACCATTGAGGAAGTTGGACCAAGAAATGCAGTTGGTGACACCTCATCCCATGGATCTAGTGCCATCACCACCCCCACCTAAAAGATGAAAAAGTAAGTATGGAACCGCACTACACCAAGTCATATTTTGCATCAGTTCCATTATACAAATTGGTAGATAGTCAAAATCTACATGAATAAAGAGGCATATTATGTTACTTGTTATAATTATGAGAAAAAAACCCCATCAGTAAACACATACCGAAAATCATCAGTGAACATAAAAGGATGAGCTGTCTACACTTATCGAGAATCATTGGTCAATACATAAAAAGGCTAAGTCGCTAATGTAAACTGACACCCATCGGTAAGGAAGCAAAGTTACAATGTTGTCTTGACACTACACCAAGATCCGTCGGTGAAAGAAATAATCTTAACAACTATCGTGAGCATCCTGTTAACACCAAGAATGTTGTTTGAGAGTTTAACCTATGAACTCCATCTTCATGAACTGACAAGTTGTTGAGCATTTATGATAGACTTAGGGAAAAAGTCTATAAATACTCAATGGAAGCACTTCATTCTTCATACGTGAATTGAGAAAATAGAGCAGAGAAAAAATAGAGTGAAAAGAGAGTAGTTAGCAGAGCATCCTCTACTCAATCCAACTCACTCCAAACCAATCACTCACAAGCTACACGAATTGAAGTAAGTAGAAAGCATACTGAGAACTCTGTTATTATTTTCAAAAAAGCCCTAAATTTGAAACACAATGGAAACGACTTCAAGAACAGCCAAATTGAAGAATGAAAAGAAGAATATCGTTAAGTTAATCATGAATAGCACTTGTGAGGAACCAAAATACAAGATATGTCCAGAGGTTGCCTCACAACCTGATGATTCTGGTGCATTCTCAAAAATTTCACCTAGGGTTTTGTTGATAGAAGATGTTAGATCTTATATCCACTACAAGATCACTGAGATTGGTGATCTGGAGATAGATCAAGCTTATAAGAAGCTATGTGATGATCAAGGGAACCTAAAGGAATAACACAAGAACTTGCAAGTAAAAGGGATAACAAATGCCCTATATTTCTTGAGGGTTTTCTAAACCGACTGGATTTGGTTAGTACTAAGAAGAATGCATGATCAAAAGTTATGGTTGGATTAACGCAAATAGATTAAAAAGGATATAATATATGTTGTAACAGGTTACCTTATAACCAACAAACCAAAAGCTCACAAGCATCCCTCTTAACCAAAAGTTAATAAACTCACTAATGCTGTATGGGATAACCGAGGACTTAAGGTGAACATGATCACCAATGAGGAACTGAGGTTTGGTGCATGTTTCATAGGCTACAAAATGTTTCAAGCTAGTAGGCTAAACAATGTAGCATCAACAGTCATAAGCACAACTTACAAGATTGTCATGAAAGGAATACAAATGGATGTATGTGAGATCCTACTGAAGAAACTTGATGAAAATATGACAAAAATCTGGTCTGCCAAGATAAACACATGTAAGTTTGGCTCACTTATAATGTGTATATTCTTTTATTCTCAAGAGTACTTTCCTTCAATTGGAAAAGTGAAGTGGGACACCACCAAGCCAGTCACATTATAAATAAATGACCTTATCAAGTCACTAGGTGACAACTTTGATTTAGTGATGAATGAATACTTCCTTGATTTCAAGGAAAACATGATGGAGAGAGTAAGGATCCCTGAATAGTTAATTGAAAAGAATAAGGAAGAGATATGCTTTATGGTGGATTTAGATTTTACTCATATTAAGCCAGTTGTACCGAGGATAGCCTGGTTACCACCACTTGAATATGAGATAAACATAAATCAAGCAACAAATGTAATTGATGCATTTTTGAATGAACCACTTGACAGTAAGCAACAAATATTTGGAACATATGAAGAGGCCAAGACTAAAATAAAAATGGGCCTAGTCATAAAGAAGACTGTCAACAAGAAAAACAAGATGGTAAAGAATCTTGAGAAGTCGTTGATAAATGAGGAGGAGAAAGAACAAACAGAGGACACCGAGGGATAGGGTGCCATCGGTGAAGATGAAGATAAGAAAGAAACATATTCTGAATCCATAGAGTCTGATGTGCCTCCACCTCCAACCGAGAAACCAAGGACTATAGTAGCTCAGAGGATAAGGAGCCAAACTACAAAGAAAGATACTGCACCTCTTAAGAAAATTCAAGTGAGGAACTATAAAAGGAAGCATCAAACATATAATCAAACACCTACCAAAAGGAGGAGAAGACTCATCAGAACCAAAGATGATATTGAAGACTCAAAGCAGGATCAGCCTAAAGAAGATAAGAAGAGCTTAAACCCTCAAATAATTGATGAGATTGCTGATTTAATTGCTACAATAGGTACCATGACTGGTAGGAAAATTAGACAATGGGTAAAAATGGAGCCTGAGGAACAAAAAAAAATAGAAGATGCAATAATCATGTCTATGGTTAGGTTCAAATATGTACTAGTTGAGTTTGCTGACAAAATTCCCAAAGAACTGAGTGAAAAAATTTCAGTGCGATGGTCTTATGCTTTGCACTCAGAAAAGGAAGCAAGGGAGAGGATACTTGTAACACTCATGCCTCCTAAATCCAAAATGGAAGAGATAAAATAAATTATGAAAAAGCATTCCAATAAATTTGTGGCAAAGATAAGAGCCTACAAGGTGTTACAGGGGAAGCTCATAGATCTTGACAACATGAAAAATGCTAAATGGAGAGAAATTATTGATCTACCTATAGAATCAAGAAGCTGTGAGAATCCATTACTTCTCACCGAGACACCTCATATAGAGCAGCAGAAAGAAAAAACAACTCCAGAGCACATTGCTTTGGATAATATGGAAGATATTGAGCCCATTGACTTAGATAAAGTCATGGATGATCTTGAAATTCAATATATTACTCACTATGATTCTGGTAAGGATCCAAAGAAGGATGATGGTGTAATATTCATATCTCTTAAGGATCAAGAAAAGAAACAAGCATTAAAGACACCAGGAAATACAGACATGGATGTTGTTGATAAGACAAGGCCAGACACTTCAATCATTAACATAACATGACTTGACCCTGCAGAAAAAATTCAAAAGGATGAAGATGTCACTGTTCAACAAGCTCAAACCAATGAATAGGACACAACTATAGATGCAGAACAGGTGAGCACACTGAACAATATGCCAGTATTGATGAAGGCCATCAATCTGATAGAAGGACAAGAATAATATACTGCAGATACAAACATACCAAAATACAAGGGTGATGTAGAAAAAAAGGATACAAAAGATGAATCCAAAGATACAACTATAGAACAAGCTGCTATCGATGATCAGCAAGATAAGTCTACTGATCAAAATCAAGAAGGAGAAAAAAAAGTAGAAGAGAAAAAGCAGAAGGAGAAGAGTGAAGAAGAAAAGACAGATGATCCACAAAAGAAAATAGAAGATAAATCTACTGTTACACCCAAGGTTGATGAAGAGACGTCTTCACCTAACTGATAGGTGAACACCGAGTAGAAGGCATAAGAAGTTTCATCTACAAAGCCTTCACCGAGCACCTCAAAGAAAAAAATGAACTAGCAATGGTAGTTCATAGATCTGCTTCTACACAAGTCTCAAGGAAGAAATAGAAGAGAAAGATCAAAAATCCAGTCACTCTGGATGAAATAATTTAGATTCCAGTATGTGATCCTAGAACATTGGATCCTACTGAGTTAAAAAAGTGTGCTAGACTTTGTGAAAGGAAAGCTATCCAAGATAAGATGAGAAAGGCCACAAAAGAATCAAAGGTACTCGATGTTGCAAAAGGAATCCTCCAACAAATTGTACCTGATACAAATATTGATCAAACAAATCCCATACTTGATCAATTAGTGGTTCTCACCGATGCTATCACATCTCATAATATAGATGCTCAAAATGCTATGGAAGAAAAACTTGAGAAGAAATTTGAATTAAAGTTAGCAAAGAAAATAAGCCAAGAAGTGGCACTCAACAAGGTGAAGCTATCTGAACTAGTAAGCACATTCAACCCTATAATTTCAGAAGCTATAGCCTTAATTCAAAAATTGTGCATGTTGGATCAACTCACCAAGGAATATACTGAAAATATAGTACAAATTGATGCTGATCTTCAAGCTAGTGCACAAGGTCTCACAAACACTGAAGATGCAATCAAATTGCACCATGACCAGCTCAAGAAAGCTAGGAAGCTGAGACAGGATATTCAGATTGCAGAAACAAAGTTCAGAGATGAGGTGAATGAGCTTCAATCTTAACTTTTACCAGCTCTCACATTACTGCAACACCATATGACATAGGCAAGAACACTTTTTTCCACCCTAGAAATGTTTTTCCTAGACATCATATATGATATGCATGCCAGGATTGCACTAGAGCACATGGCACTGGAAATCCTCAAAGAGAAATGGGGGAAAATGATAGAAGATATCAAGAACAGTCACTCCCACATAGTTAACACTCTATAAGATGCACACTTTTGTCACATTTTTGACAACTTATAAGTTGTACATTTTTCTCATGATTATCAAAAAAGGGGGAAATGATATGTACAGTCAGTAATCTTATATCATTAAAAAGAGGAAAAATTATGGAGAAAAAAGGGGAATGTATAGTACAAAGGCAAGTATACATGTACACATACTTATACTATACCGGTGTATATAGTTAGGATGAGTCATATAATGACAAGGATATATACATGGTGTACATACTAAACACTTTAGTATTTTGCACATATCAATTTTTGATACTAATATCAAAGGGGGAGATTGAAGACAATATATTTTTCCATTAGTATATGCAAGGAAAAACATGATAAACACCGTCGGTTAATACTACACCAAAAGATAGGGCACAACACTACCCGATGCCAAGGTTACCGATATTGCTAAATACAAAGAATCCTAACGCAACACTATTTAGTGTTAATCAATGACAGAAAAGACAAAGGAACCTGATGAGTAACCAAAAGTGCAACCTGAAGAAATAGTCAAGAGTGGAACCCGACAGATCAAGGGAACTCAATGAATAGTTCAAAGAAGGAACACTGACAGACTTTTAGTTCACATTGACAATCAGATACCGAGAGTAAGTTACATCCCAAAAAAGTGGATCTGACTTCCACGTCAGATAAATCACTGGATTTTTATATTTAGCTTCTTGATTTGTTTTTAAATCCATTACTTGAGGGAGAAGAAATGTAATTATTATTATTTTTATTAGTCAAATTGATTTAAAACATGCAAACTAAAGGATCAAGGTCAAGTTGTATACCTTGGATGTAGAGTTAACATTGTAATGTGTGAGAATAGGTCAAAGAACTTGTATAAATAGATGCTCAATCAATTGTGAACATGTTTTTTGATGATGATTGTAGCCTCTAAGATCATCTAAGTTTCAGACAAGAGAATTCATGTAGAAGCACAGACAAAGATCAAATCAGTTTTCAAGAACAAGAACCAAGACTACCGACAAGCTGGAAAAGATATTAATCAATCACTATAAGTGATATTCATAATTTGTAAGCTTTAATGGATCTATGATCAGAAATTATAGATTGCATACAATCAGTTCTTGTTGGAAATACAATAATGGGAAGGCAAGATACTGAGAAGGGGTGGGGGGTGAATAAGATCTTCAAGTATAAACACTTAAAACAAATTGATAACACATTCATATATAAATGAATCTAATGTAATCTTAAATAGAATCCACACCATGAAATAAGTAACACATAACACAATAACTTGGTAACCCTGAAACCCAAATAGTTAAAAATAGGGTGGGGATGACACCCACAAAAGTCTCCACTACTGCAGTAATAAAGTGTACCTGCTAAGGTTACAATGTTTGATTACAAAATGTAATCTACCCTATTAGAGGGCTGCTTTGTTAAAAGCATTAGATCATTACAATATACCTTGTTAAAGGATTTAAACTTACAATGAAGTAAGCACTCTATTAAGAGATAAATAAAGGCCTACTAAAACCACTCTGTTAAGAGATTTTCACCTGATACAATGATTAAAAAGTCTCAAGTATTGATCCTTTGATATGCACTTTGATGCTGATGATGAATCTCCTCTTTTTATTATCTCTTCTGATCTTATAATCTGATATACCTTTACTCTATTGTTCACTATGTTATGCTTTGCTTGATCTCTGCTTCTGAACCAAATAACCCTCTGTGCATTTCACTACAAAATGTAGTCACTTCAACAAATCCTCTTCTGCCTCTTGCACATACATAAAATAGGGTTTCAAAGCAATCTAATATATCTGTACAGATCTGACAGTGAGATCTAGATCAACAATCAAGATCCAATACCCATACCATGATGGTATTACAATTAATGTTTACAATGAGTAATGCATAGGGTAAAAAAATTAAATGCATAATTACTATGTATAAAAATATTAACTGCACACATAAGTCGGCCCAAAAAGCTTATACAAGTCAGCCAGATCACTTATCCTTGAATTTTTTATCATTCCTGACAAGTGTACAAAAATTGTCCTGCTCATTATTTAACATCCCTGTCTACTCAGCTCAACAATGTAACTTGGCATACTGAAAAACTTCTTGGCAATGTTGCTCGGCCTTGCATAGTTTTAGCTCAGCCACAGTGATAGCCAACTAAAACTGCCTAATGAAATGACTAAGTGTTGGGCACTAATCATCAACAGAGCTTAGAGATTAAAAATCTCCCAACTAAAACTGCCTAATGAAATGACTAAGTGTTGGGCACTAATCATCAACAGAGCTTAGAGATTAACAATCACCCCCTTTGATATTAGTGGCAAAAATACTTGTCATTACTTCTGTACATTTCATCAAAATATTGCCTAAGTATGTTAAGTACTCCCCCTAGGAATATACTTATACAAAAGTTTACAATGCATTCCAAAATTATATACAAGTGTACCTTTGATGTACTAATGTATCCTTTCATAACTTCTTACTAACTTCCTCCTTCCATAGTATAAACTTCCCCCTTGTTTTTGTCACTGATTACTGGTGGGGTTAAGTTGTACTTATCCAAAAATTTCTTATGAAGCTGCAGGGTGGATTCAAATGTTGTATCCCAGCTTTCCTTTGAAACCTTCATAGCTTCCATTTTTATTTCTAGCTCGGAAGCTAGACTCACTAAACCCTCTGCAGTCGATAGATTTACACTTCTCTGTGATAACTCCTTAGCTTTTGAAAGTTCCTTCTGTATTACCTCCAAATGAGGCAACAATCTTGTCTGAATAGTTATCAACTTGGCCCTTATGCGACCATCTTTAGCCATAAGCTCGGCTATTCTCCTTTGTGCATTTATCAACTTATTAAAATGTAAAGAACTGGAGGTAGTATCTTTACCTAAAGTAGTACCAGTTGATCTCAAATCTAACTGTAGCTTCTCAACAAGCTGTAAATTATCCTTTGTGAGAAATTCAACATCACATAATTTCTTATACAAAGAATAAACATTGGCTGTAACTTTCTCTAAGGTTTCTACAAGAACAAAAAGTTCAACCTATTTTTTTGCTATCTCTTCTGAGATCTTCTCTAGAACTTTGCTCTCAAATCTTCTCCAGGACCATTGTAGAAGCTTCTCATTGCTGTCAATGTCCTCATTTGTTACTTTTTGTACAATGATGACTAGTTGATCTATGATTAGAGCTTGAGGCATTTCATCCTCTGAGTCAAAAGCCTTTGTAAATATGTCTTTGATATTGTGCAACACCTGCTTTTGCTTTTGTTCTATCTTCATCTCTTCCTGTCTTTTCTTCCTTTTAAGTAACTCTTGAAGAGTCCCAATTTTTTCAAAAGATAACTCATTGGGATCCCATTGTGGAATCACAATGACTTCATCTAGTGTTACATATAAAGTCTGTGACTTCTTCAAGATGTTATTCTTCTTCATTTTTGGAGAACTTATGCTTGGCAGCATAATATCTTTCCCTTTGACAGTTTCAGTCTCTAATGCCTCCTTCAATTCTGTCAATATAGTCTGTGGATTCAGCATACCACTAGTTTTGGGACTTGTGGGAGTGGATGATGCAGAGTGTGGTAACTCAACCAACACTTGTGCTGCCTCTTCTTCTTTAGGCTTATCAACAACATCTGTTGTTACTACTCCACCATCTAAAACTGTCTTCACAACCTTTAAAATAGGTGGATCTTATGAAGTTACCTCTTGTTCATTTGCTTGTTATTGCCCTTCACTTTGCGGAATACTGCCAACTTCAATTTTATCACCATATGTCATGGAATTTTCTTCTTCAGTATCAACTACCTTAATAGGTGAATCAGTGTCTTTTCCACTCAACATCTATTGTTTCTCAGCATTCAAATTGCTTGGATCATCAACTATATAATCCATGGGACTGTCTGTGGTCAGATCAACAATGTTTATTGCATCTAATGCATCCTTGGTCTTGTCCCATTCTACTACAATTTGATCTTTAAGTATCTGTGGTTTAGGGGTAGTCTTTTCTTCAACTTCTTTTGTCTTCTGCTCGGATGGCCCTTCACCAGATTTATTATCTTTTGGAATGAGCAATCCAAAAATCTCTTTCCAAATCCTTGTGCTTTGTTGCACTACATGTTCAATGTCATTCTTCAAAACAACATATCCTTTGAGTTTGGGAACAAACCTATTCTTATAATCCTCTATGAATTTGGTTCATTGTTTAGAGGTTAACTCAGGAATTATCTTTGCTAGGGTTCCTTCCCTGATTAGTCTTTCAGTGGCTAGTGAAAATTCCCATTTTCTTGATAGAAACTCATATAGTTCATCAGGCACATGATTTCCTATCTCTGTAGGAGTCAATTTGAAGGTACTCATCATGTCCAAGAGTGCTTCCTGAACTTTGTGCCTATCTGCTATTTTCAACTTGTCATATTTGATGAACTTAAATGTTGCTAACCCTGCTGAATTCCTCAAAGTATCACATACCTCATCAATGCTTTATAGTTTATTGAGTTGAGATTTAGGTATGTTTGTGGGTTCATCAATTTCTGTCTTCTCCTCATCACTATCTGTTGGAAAATTCAATTTCCTCCTTGGTCTCTTTGCTAGCTTACTCGGCTCAGCCATAGAAGAAACCTTTGCTTCCTTACCAGAACTACTTTATACTGGGGAAGTAACAGTAGATGCTCTTGTCCTTGGACAATTAGCTGCAGGAGGTGTAACCTTGGGTTTTTCTCAGCTAGGCTTGGTTACTATGACAATTGATGGCTTCTTGCCCTTAGCTTTCTTTGTAACTTCTTCTGATGCACTGACTTCCTCCTCAGTAGAGATATCCTCACCTTGTCTAGTGGTCAGACCTAGAGGT
>MU226792.1:228423-241852 GCA_018584345.1 Thuja plicata
CTGCCTAAACAATCCATCAAATCCTCAATTCTAGGAATAGGAAATCTATATCTTATTGTAATCCTATTTATTGCCCTAGAATTAGTACACAATCTCCACTTACCTCCTTTCTTGGGTGCTAGTACCATGGGTAGTGCACACGGGCTGATACTCTTTTTTATCAATCCTTGATCCAAAAACTCCTGGATCTTCCTTGCTATCTCTTTATTCTGCTCTGGTGTCATCTTATAAGATGCCTTGTTGGGTAGTAAAGCTCCTGGTACAAAATCAATCTGATGACTGATTGTTCTCTGTGGTGGTAATGTCACTAGTGTACCATCTCTAATAATGTCTTTGTATCTGTCCAACACATCTTGGACTTCCTTAGGCAACACAGTTGCTTTCTTCACCTCTTCTTCCCTGGGCTTCAACAAAATAGCAAACCCAGTCTCTTCTTCCTCCTTGAAATCTTTCAAGAATTCCTTGCCACTCATCAGAAGTAATTTATGATCTCCTGTAGTATTTCCATCATCCAACAGTGATTGTATTTTGAAGGTAGTTCCATCCTTCTTAAAGGTATACATATTCTTTTTCCCATGATAGACAACATCTCTATCATATTGCCAAGGTCTACCCAATAAAAAATGACATGCATCCATTGGAAGTACATCACATAGAATTCTATCTTGATAACCTCCTATGGAAAACTCTACCCAAGCTTGCTCATTCACTAACACCTTATGAACTTTATTCAACCAAGTAACTCTATAAGGATGATCATGTGGAATTCTAACCAGATTCAGTTTCTGAATTGCTTCCTCAGAGATGATGTTGTCCGTAGAGCCAAAATCAACTATCACCTTGCATACTTTTCCAAGTATCTTGCACTTCATTCTAAACAGTGATCTCCTCTATTTTGGTTCCTCCTTGCTTGGTTCCTTTAGCAGTATCCTACGGAACATGAGGTTTTCTCCCTTCTCTGAATCAAGGTTCACCTCTTGATTATGGAAACTAGCTTAGTCTTCTTGGACATAAGTATTTCTCCTTTCTCCTTGTGATGATGAAGGCTTCTTTGGACACCTATAAGAAGGATGCCCCAAATTTCCACAATTATAACACTTCATGGCAAAAAAGTGTGATCCTCTACCACCATAATTATTTTTCCTTCCTCTGCCTCCATGATTAGATTTTCTACCTCTCTGGTAGCCTCCTTTGTTATCATTATTGTAATGATTCTGCTCCACTGGTTTTGCATCTTCTTGAGTCTTGAACTCATTATCTCTGCTTCTATATCCACCTCTGTAAAATCCTCTGCCTCGGCCTCTGTTCTTAGGGTTAGATTCTTGTCTTCTCTTATTCTTTTCTTCTACCTTTAGTGCCAACTGAAAACATCTTTGCACCATAGTTGGTGTCCACAAACTTATCTCTTCTTGAATGTTTGCTCTCAAACCACCCATATACCGAGAAACTTTTACTGCTTCTTCTTCTTGTACTCTTGATCTCAAACAAAGTTTCTGAAATTCTTCAGTATATGCAGCCACATCCAAATCTTTCTGTCTCAAACTCTGCCTCTTTCTATGAAGCTGAATCTCATAGTCTTCAGGAAGATAATTCTCCTTAATCTTTGGCATCATAGCCTGCCAATTTGCAATAGGCTTTTTACCTTCTTTTTCTCTTTCTTCTTGGATGAATTTCCACCAAGTTAAGGCTTCTCCTCTCAATCTAGACTTAGCAACTTTCACTTTCTGTGCTTCAGTCACTCCTTCACAATCAAAATGATTCTCCATTCCTTCAATCCATTCCATTACCAATTCAGAGTCCATTTTCCCAGCAAGTATTGGTACTCCGTCCAATGCCTTTCCACCTAGAGCCTTGATAGCCTTCAAGAATGGTTCTTCTGGCATAGGAGGGTCTAGTTCTGGCATGACATCCTCCTCTACAACAACTTTTCCTTTATTTGAACTCTCTGCTTCTTTAGTTACTTTATCAGCAATATCCTCTAGTTTTTTTCTCATTACCTCTAGATTTTCTTCAAGGAGTCTATTTCTCTCCTTCTGTTCATTAACCTCTTTAGCCAATTCTACATTTGTCACCATGGCTGATTCTTCTACTGATTCCTCAGTACTTTGTAACATTTACAAGTTTCAAACCCAAATCTTTAACTGGCTCTGATACCAATCTGATGGGGAGGTCACCTTACTAACCTAGATTTCCTACTCTCTTCTAGGAATCTAACCTTGGACCCTATTCACTTCAGGATCCTCTAGACTCACACTTGAGTCTCTTAGGGTTACTCTCAGACCCTAACTAGAAGGACTTCTATTATCCCTCTCTCTTAGGTTTCCTTCCCACCGAAATGTCTCATTCCTCACTGTATCTTACTGTTCATGATTGAATACAGTCAGTCATGCACCTTCTCATTCTATCTCTTTCTCCTACAAGTTCCCTAGCCGGACCATCCAAGCTCGCCTAGGACTTGTCTACAATTCAGACTAGCCTCTTCTCCAACACAAACATTGAAATAGAAATATAATACATAATGGATACCTTTTGATAGTCACATCCCATAAGACTGATCATGAGAGTCAAAAGGCATCCATTGAACTAAATTTGAATCAAAATCCTACTCTACAGAAGTCTGTACACAAAACAAGTTTTTACACAGAGTAAACCAGCAACACTTCTATATTGAAAATCAGAAGTAATTTACAATGCAAATTCAAATCTCCTCTGCTAGTCTACTCTATCTCAAATTTCTCTAACCACACCCATAGCCTGGTTTTTTTCTCTCCATTTTATACTTAGCCTGTTCTGTAACTATTTTTAGGTTACCTCACCGTCTGAGGATTCTGACTACCTCAGCTTCTGCGTATTCCTTCTGTACCTATCATCAAGATCTTCCTCTGCATGGCCATTAACGTGGACAACGTCTCTCTCTATGTCACTGACCTTTCTAATTCCCTCTGCAATGTTGACAAGTCAACATATTTACTTCTCTATCCATTAGTCGCATTGTCATGAGTCTCAAACACACTGTATGCCTTTATCCTGCGACTTGGCGATGGCTTGATGTCACACACTCGCCATGCTTCTACCCGAGCTGACCTTTTTCTTTGCGACTGAGCGATACAATTCTTGTCGCGCTCCTGCACCGCTTGAATCAAGCTGAAGTTTTTTCCTCTTCGACTGAGCGATATAATGCTCATCACGCACCCGCAACACTCTGACCTGAGCTGCCGATTAGTCTGTGGCTGAGCGATAGATGGTAGTCGTGCTCCCGCAATGGTTTGAACCAAACTGATGATTCATCAGCGAGTACGCAATGCATGGATGTCGCGCACTCGCACGGCTTAGAACTTAACCGCTGATTGAATGGCGACTGTGTGATAGACGGTCATCACATGGTCGCGCTGTTTCCTGACTGACTGTCGATAGACCGCCGACTGTGCGATGAGTTAGTTGTCACCTTGTCGCACTAGTTTTTCACTAACCGTCCATCACCTCGTGGGCATGTGATACCTTTTTTTCACGTTGTCGTGCACTATCTTCACTGAACTGCTAACCACCTACGACTGTGCGATGAGCTCATCATCGTTCACTCGCTCACTTAGGAACTTGACTGCTGGCTAGCTCGCGAGTGTGCGATTCACTATTTTCTGTTCTCTGCTGGTCATCTGTGACTTTGCGACTGAGTGAAGAACTGTTAAGGTTTATTAAAAGACTGACTGTTCACTGTGATCTGCTCCATTGATCACTCGGTTTGGACCTGCTAGGGTTTTGGAGCTAAAACCCTAGGGTGCTCTGCACCACCTTCCCTCTTAGTTTTACTTCCCATTAATCCCAACAGAGAGATGTGATATGAGATTTGACTTTGGGATTGGGGTTGAGTCCTTAATCCTTCGATTAGGATTGTGCACATGCTTAAGGGGTGATTAGGCTTAGGTTTAGGGGACAAGTGGGGTGATTAGGAAGATGTGATGGGAGGAAAGAGAATGAGTGAAGGGGTTAATTAGTTAATTGTGGTTAATTAACTAATAAGGAAGGGTTAGTATGGGTGAATGGGTTGGGTTCATTTGGAACCATGGGTTAAGTGGTCAAGAGAAAGGTTAGTTTAGGGGTTAAATTTAGGAGCCATGTGCTCAAATTAAATTAAATGGAATATTTAATTCACAAGTGGGATAAAAGGGGATTTATGAATTAAGTTAAATAAATAAATATATTCATTCAACTTAATAGAGGAAAAGGGATTTAATTAATTATTAAACTATGGGTTGTCATTTGATAATTAATTGGACTATAGCTAATTAATTGAATTAATTGAGCTAGGGGATAACATAAATTAATCAAATAATATATAATTATTTAATCAATAATGTTCTAGGAAAGCACTAAATTTAATTAAATATGTTTAATCAAATTTAGGTGTCTACATTTTTCCCCTCTATGACGTAGGTTTAGAATAATGCTATTTTGAAGACATTTTAAAATAATAGACAATGCAAAGACATGACTTAGGCAACTAGGTTGCCCCAGGCTAATGGAGAGAAATAGAATTTGGTTAGGGTGATGCTCCCTCGAGAGGGCGGCAAGGACAAACAGTGAAGCCTTGGCGGCCTCTCGAAAAGAAATTGAAAAGCGACGGAAAAGATAAGGAAGGGTCAAGGGGTAGAAAGGTGAAGTAATTTGTCAGAAAATGGGTAAAAAGGTGTCTAGAATAAATTTTGAGGGGACGGGGCATCCGGGGGAAGAAAAGAAAGGTCTAGGGTGGGATATATATGGCTAGAAGGGTGGAGGAATAGGTTTATTATGCATTTTGAGCTTATAGATTCCTTAACAATTTGGAGCTCTGCAATCTGATGAGGAAATGGCTAAGAGGGGGCGACTGAGGCATCGGATGGACATGGTGCACAACGTCTAGCGATGTCAGGTACTAGACAGATAGGTAGGCCCAAAAAATTGGCTCTATGTTTTTGTTTGTTTCGCTTTCTATAGGACTTAGGGGGTTCAAAATGCGTTCCTGCGGATGGAACCCTAGTGGGAATGTTGTCGGGTCTAGCGGGAACGTGTTCCTATGAGATGTTGGTCGGGGGTAGGATAGGTTAAGGGTTTTCTCATGGGAGCGTGAAATGGGATTGAGGGTTAAATTTGTCACAAGAATGTGTTCCCACAAGGATTTGTCACGGGAACGCATTCCCAGAGCGTAGAGGGTTGGGAGGGAAAAAATGAAGCGGTCCTGCGAGGGACCGGGGGGTTAGGGGGTGATGACATCATGTCATGAGAATGCATTCCCATGACATGGGTGGAATTACCGGGAATGCATTCCCACGGTCGCGAGAATGCAGGCTAGAGCTAGATTAGCAGGAACACAAAAAAGAAGGGAATAGGCTAGAGAAACACAAGGGGGGGAGAAAAATGCAATATAAATGGTTTTAGGAAGGACTAGAAGGACTGATGAGTGCTTGGTTTGTGTGTGTAGTGGTATGTCGATTGACTAGCATCGTGGGAGAGACAGGCTGCCATGCTACGGGTGGTAGAGAACTTTACACCAGTGGAATGGGCTCAGGTAGACACAGTTGTCTTGAGATACATAGCATGCATGCCCCATAGGTGGGCATACATGGCGATGGTGACTACTCTTTGCGAGTAGTGGCGATCAGAGACAACATCATTCCATCTCCTAAGAGGGGAGATGCCAATCACACTAGAGGATGTATAATGGATATTTCAGTTTCCCATTCGAGGGACATAGTTGGTGGCACCATACATGACACAGACTAAGGTCCTTAGAGATTTTCTCAGGTGGGGGGCCGCACTCCCACTTTTTTTTTGTGACATGGGAAGCTTGCACTAGATCGACATCTAGATGCGCATCTGGTGTGTCAAGTATACTTTTTTATGTGTGGAATGGTATCAAGGTACATTTTCCTACACATAGGAGGGACTAGAATTACACTCAGCTTGATCTCAGTGATTGTGCAGATCATAGATGTAGCAGTACCTACAGCATGAGGGACATTGATGTTAGTAGAGATCTACCAGGATCTCCACCAGATAGTCTATCATGGTGGAGAGGGTCATGGGAGGAGTATTGGGTGTACCACCCTACTCCAGGTTTGGGCATAGGAGCACAAAGTTGTGCTCATACCAATAGGGAGGAGTGCACGATAGACAGAGCAGCCTGTGGTATACAACTAGGGAGAGCCATTGACGTATCATGACACAGACAATACAAACTATTAGAGGGTGATGATTGATGAGATCTGAGATGGGATCACATGGAGGCCTTACAAATAGATGGGACCATGGGCAAAGGACCAGTTATAGTTACTATACACCATGATGTCCACATTCTTGACAGGGAGATGGGACTACATAGTGGAGCAGTATTGGCCAAACAGAGTGGCGAGATAGTTTGGATTTATGAAGTGGTACAGGACCCTACAAAATGGTACCAGTGAGTGACCCAGGAGAGGATCTCAGAGTTTGGGCCAAGATCAGACAGGGAGGGGTATTCAGCCCATCCATTGGGATTGGCAAGGGGCCCAAAAGATGCAGGTAGTACTCAGGAGTACAAGGATACATTTAGGAGACCGTGTATTATGGGGAGTTTGGGATTACCACTAGAGTTAGACATAGTTGGGAGGGCGACAACCTTAGCAGCAATTAGGAGTAGGAGGGGGTAGGTGAGGCCCGTACCAGTGGTAGTTCCTTGGAGATGGGTGCTGGTGGCAAGTGGGAGAGGAAAGGTGGAGATGGGAGAGGGGAGAGGAGAGAGGATAGGAGGAGAGAGGAGAGGGGGAAAAATATTTTGGGGGAGAGGAGGCTATGGAGGTGGATGGGAAGGATCAGAAGGTGATGACGCCACGTGACATGGAGGGGCCCAAAGAGAGGGGGGATCGTCATCAAGTGGTCTAGGGGATTCTTTGGTAGATAGATTGAGGTCGCTAGAGATTATACTACTGACATTAATTTTTCATTAGTATTCAAACAACACTTTCAGTAAGCTTACACCAAAAGACAGTAAAGGGCAAACTGAAGATAAGATTAGAAGATCACCAAGAATGACTAAGTACAGAGAGAATCGATGACACAAGGTAGTGTGTAAACCAAAAATCACAATGCATAGAGACAAAGTGGAACCTGACAGAGGAACCCAAAATGCAAGTTATAGTGCAGACCAACAAAATAGATTCAGTGCAACCGACAGTAAAAACTGAAGGACAGTCAAGCATGACCGACAGACTGAACCGAAAGTCAATTGCAGCCCGCAATAAGTGGATCTAACTTCCAAGTCAGAAAAAGCAAGGGTATTCTATTTATAGGATATTTAATTATTTTAAATCCATTTCTTTAGGGACAAGAAACATTAATGTAAGTGTTTTAATCATTCTAACTGATTTAAAAAACATAGACTAGGAGATCTAGGTGCAAGTTGTAAACCTGATCTTAGAGTTAACATTGTTTTTATCACAACTCGATGAAATCGATCCATCTATAAAGAGATGATGTAATCATTCATTAGAATGTGTGTGAAAGAGAGAGCAGGACATAATGAACACATTGATGGATTGAATTAAGAGTTTCAAGAACTAGAATAGAAAAAATAATAATTTGGTTGGCAGAACCAAGAACAGAGGAAACCGATAATCAGAGGTATTATTCAATCATAGTTAAGGTGATAATATTTTTATGTGAACTACATAGGATCTATATCAAAAAAAGGAGATTGCATTTACCAGGTCAATTTGTAATTTTCTATCATTCTAACAAGTGGAGCAAAGTGTAAAAATTCCTTTCAAGAAAGGTGGATTTAACAGTCTAATATCAAATCTCTTAACCGAGTGCACACTTAACAGTGTTTCTAAAATATCTTAACAGAGTAGACTTTAACAGGTCTCCACTGATACTCCTAACAGGGTAGACCATCAGAAGTGATCAAAATTGTAAGCCTTAACTGGCACCTTCCATTATGTAAATAGTGAAGTTTTGTGGGTGCCATCCCCACCATAGTTTTTACTTCCTAACAGGAGTTTTCTGTGATATCATATCTTGTGTTATGTGTCAATTATGTTCATTAATGTTTCTATTAATGATTCACATGCTTATTAATGTTATGAATTGATATAACTCACAAAAATATAGTGTAGATCAGATTGAATGGATATGCAATTGATTACTAAGGTTAATTGATTAAAGAATAAGAAAAAAATTTAGAGGTACTTATTCACCCCTCCCTTCTTAGTACTACTTCTCATTAATCCCAACAATTGGTATCACAGCTAAGTCTCTTCTTGGAAAGCTCAAAGGATTAAGAGCAAAGATCATATAATCGAGAAGTACAAACTTGAAAAGAATATTGAGAATAAAAATCTTGAGATATAGGTGTTCTATGAATGGTATAAAGAAGCTATAATCAAGATGAGAGAGCTTTTGGGTGACAGGAAAGTAATGGCAACTCAAAGCAATGAAAAATATTATCAAGAAGAAGAGATTCCAACTTTCTTTGAATCTTCAAGATCAAATGCAAAAAAAGCATCAGATACATCAGAAGAGAACAACACAAATCTAAAGGAGATCAATCAACATCTAACAGAGCAAATAAAGATGTTGCAAATTGGTCAAGAGAGCTAGATGGTAAGAATGATTGATGTGATGAGTTATGCTAGACAAGCTGAAACAGAAAGAACACTAGCTACTGATGACAGGAGGAAGATTACAGAGAAACTACAAGAAAAGGAGTTAGAAATTCAAAGACATGTTGAGCATCACCATGAGCTCACAAATCAGATTATTCTTATGAGTCAAGAAGAAAATAGAATGAATGTTGAACTCATTGAAAGAATACAGATTATCGGTGAACTAAGAGAAGAAAATGAAAAACTAAAGGATGAGGTTAGAATTCAGCAACTTCATAATGAAGTTATCAGAAAGGCTGAAGAGAGCAATAAAAGAATGGATGATTTTCTTAAAGCACAATGAAGAGTCAACAACAAAAATAGTCTAGGATTTACCGAAAATGGAGAATCATCAAATCAATCCAATCCAAAGAATGTTTATGAAAATCCAAGACCAAGAAAGCTTACATGCAAACACTATGGAAAGCAAGGTCACACATCAAATGTATGCAGAGGCAAAATGAAAGGCATTCCTAAATCTACATCTTCATTCATAGGATTTTGTTATAAATGTAATAAGAAAGGACATAAAGCATATGAATGTAAGTCTAAGATAGAACAACCAAAGAAGGAAACCTACATGGACAAATACCATCCTAAATGCAAAATGAATGGGCATGCAAGTCTTGAATACTGGAAAAAGAAAAAGTAAGTACGGAAGCCTAAAGTTCAAGAAACTCCATATCAACCGAAGCATGTTGGTAATCAGTATGTATGGGAATACAATACCTGGACAAACTGTACAACCTGCGGTAGATATGGTTGTTAGAGATTTTTTTCTGTGCAGTTGATTGATTGTATGTTTGTCATTGATGACAATATATAATATACACTAGTGATTTTGTATGTACTTATCAAAATGATGATATAAAGCCTTGCATGGATATATTCATATTGTAGACATGTTTAGTATGTTATGTTCATACACGCAAACTCATATATGATGTTTCAGTCAAGTTGTGTAATTCTGTTATTGGCAGTTATAGTTCTGGAAGAGTATCTATTCAGAGCTGACATATTTAACGTGTTTCTTGAGTTGCGCCTATCTTCAAGATATGCATGTGTATATTCTTGATTAGTTATGAGTTAAATATGTTTGGTTAAATGTTCCTATCATTTAACATCAGGATCATGCTATTTGAGATGATTTGGTGCAGCCGACTTAGTGAAGTGTCATGTCTGTTCAGTTTGTGTTGCACAAACTTAATATTGTTTGCATGCTTAGCTAAGCTGACAAAGATGTTATTGAAGTGTTTCCATGAGCCATCATGACCTTCTACTTTAAGGAAGATACTTATAGCAAGTCATTTATGATACGCTAAGTGTGAATGATACAAAAAGAGATAGAAAATGTACCGAGCAGAATATCAGTTGTGTTTCATTCATCAAGGGTCTATGTGAAGAAGCAGAAGAAGATTACAATACATTGGAACTGATTGAGATAGCAGGTATACTCTACAGTTCATCATTAGATATAGCGTATATTTGTTATACAGAAGGTTGTAGCCTTCACCATTGAAGCAGTGAGCTTTTGGATAGTGAGTCCTCAACCCTAACAAGGTTATCTCTAAAAGACTCTTAACAGCGTCAGACCCTTAATCAGGTCACTATACTTATTGCATTGTAAAGTACAACTCCTAACAGGGTTGAAATATCTTTTAACAAGGATTACTATAAACAAGTATAGTTCATTGTGGGTACTAATTCCCACTGGTGTTTTTACCATCTGGTTTCCCCGTAACCAAATTGAAGTGTTGTCTATTGTGTTATCTGAATGTGTATTTACTTTATTGTATTCAAAAGGTAATAAGAGAAAATAATTAAATTGGCTGATAACTGACAAGGCATACACAATATGGAAGTACTTAGAAGACATGTTTGAAGGAGATATTCAAGCAAAGAATGCACGCAGGAAGACATGGAAAAATAAATACAATAGTCTTGAGATGTTACTTGAAGAGAACATTAGAGCCTATAATCAAAGAATAAATGAAGCAGTCTCTAGAATAAGAAACAATGTTGGAGAAATATCAGAAGAAGATATAATGGACAAGCTGTTAACTACCTTAACATTAGACTATGAAATCAAGATAAGTATTCTAGAAGAAACCATGCAATTCTCACAAGACTTTAAGAGAGAGACTTTGATCGACAAAATCTCTGCATTTGAGATATCAAGATTGAAGACTGAACCTAAAAGTGAAACAACTTTCAAAGCCTCAGTCCATGGTAAGAAATCCTTACACATATCTAGCCAAAATGAGAAGGAAGAAGTTGATGAAGAACTAGAAGATATCATTGCTATGATTGCTAAAAGAGAAAAGAAAGGAAAAGGAAAATATGAAGGACAACTTCCATTCAGATGTTTTTCATGCAACAAGATTGGTCACTTTGCATCTAAGTGTCCCACAAGAGTTAAGAAGTTTAGATCTGATTACAAACCTAAATATAAGAAGGAATGTTACCATGCTGAAGAAGGTGTAACTAATGAAGATTTAGGAGAGGATGAAATTGAATTCATTTCCCTTAAAGACATGGAAAATTTGTTTGAGGAAATGGACATTGTAGCTGAAAAGGCAGAACAAGAGTTAGCCCTAATTTCCAAAGTAGACATCAGAACTGATTGGATCATTGATAGTGGATGCTCTCACCATATGACAGGTGACAAAGATAGATTTGTTCATTTAGACAAACACAAAGGTGGTATGGTTAGATTTTGAGATAACACTCCTAAACCTATCATAGGTAGAGGTTTTATCACTTTGGATGGAAAGAACAAGACAGATGATGTTCTATATGTTGATGGATTACATCATAACTTGCTAAGTGTTGGAAAGCTACTTGACAAAGGTTATCATTTGGAGTTCAAAGACAACAAGTGCATCATTAACAACAAGGATGGAGACATGATTGCATCAGGCTCCAAAACAAAAGGTAATGTTTTTCAGCTCAATTTAGATGTATGTTGTTTTGTTGCAAAAGTGGATGACAGTTGGTTATGGCACAAGAGACTCTGTCATATCAATTTTGATAACATAGTAAAGATAAGTAATGTCAAGGCAGTTACAGATCTTCCAAGTTTAGCAAGACTAGTTGACACAATGTGTAGGGAATGTGTTATGGGAAAGCATGTAAGGAGTTCTTTTAGAAGCAAGAAAAACTCAGCTGAAAACAAATTAGACCTAGTGCATACACATTTATGTGGTCCTACCCAAACAAGATCATACTATGGAGAAAGGTATTTCATTTTTTTTGTTGATAATTTTTCAAGGATGATGTGGGTCGCATTCTTAAAAGAGAAGTCAGAAGCCTTTGAGAAGTTAAAAATATTCAAAGCTAAGGTTGAGAATGAATCTGTATTAAAATGGAAATGTCTGAGATCAGATAGAGGAGGAGTGTTCAACTCTGATCAGTTTTATGAGTACTATGAAGAACATGGAATAAAAAGATAGTTGAGTGCTCCTAGAACCCCTCAACAGAATGGGATTGCAGAAAGGAGGGACAAGATTATACTTGATACAACATGCACTATGATGATTGAAGGAAAATTTGCACACACATATTGCAGAGATGCAGTAAATACATCAGTCTATACTATCAACAAAACTCAATTGAGGCCAAGCGTAGATAAGACACCATATGAACTTTGGTTTGGTAATGTACCTACAGTAAAGTATTTCAGAATTTTTGGCAGAAAATGCTACATAAAGAGAGATGATGGTGTTAGTAAATTTTATGCTAGGAGTGATGAAGGTATTTTCCTTGGTTACTCTACAAAAAAACAAAGCATATAGATGTTTCAATTTGAGACTGAAAAGGATAGTTGAAAGTACTCATGTAAAAATTGATGAGAAATTTATGGTTCAAGAGAGGTACTATGAATATGCACCTATGATTAAAGATGAACCTAGGCCTAGAAACAAAGATACTGTTATTGAAGAAATGTTTGATTGCATTGATGTCTCATGCAATGACCCAGAATCAAGAAAAGAAGAATCACAGATTACAGAAGAAGAAGTAACACCTAAGGTTCCTAAATTTACATCTAGATACCACTCTAAAGATGATATCATTGGAGATCAGAGTAGTAGTGTTTTGACCAGATCAAAAGCAAAAAGTCTAACAATGGATGAAGAGGTATGTTTAATTTCACAGATTGAACCTTTAAGTGTGGAAGATGCTTGTAATGATTCTGATTGGAAGGATGCAATGAAAGAAGAATTAGATCAGATAATTAAGAATGAGACATGGGAATTGGTTCCTAGACCCAGTCACAAAAATGTGATTGGAACAAAGTGGGTCTTTAGAAACAAGATGAACGAAGAAGGTACAGTAGTAAGAAACAAAGCAAGATTGGTATGTAAAGGATATGTGTAGAGAGAAGGAATAGACTACACTGATACATTTTCCCTTGTGAGTAGACTGAAAGCCATTAAATTATTCTTGGCCTATGCAACATTCAAAGACTTTAAAGTCTATCAAATGGATGTAAAGTCATCTTTTTTGAATGGTGAATTGAAGGAATAAGTCTACATAGAATAGCCTGAAGGATTTAATCTTTTAGATAAACCAGACATGGTATGCAGATTGCAGAAAGCACTCTATGGTCTTAAACATGCCCCAAGAGCTTGGTATGAGAGACTTGATAGTTATCTTACCAAGATTGGATTCAAGAAAGGTGCAGCAGATTGTAACCTATTCACAAGAGAGACACCTGATGGATTACTACTAGTTTCCATATTTGTTGATGACATTATCTTTGGAGGTAATGACAA
>MU226792.1:241902-276585 GCA_018584345.1 Thuja plicata
ACCTGATGGATTACTACTAGTTTCCATATTTGTTGATGACATTATCTTTGGAGGTAATGACAAGCTTAGTACAACATTTGCAAAAGAAATGCAGAATAAATTTGAAATGAGCATGATTGGTCCTATAAAATACTTTTTGGGACTAAATGTAAAGCAGATAGATAAAGGTATATTCATTAATCAGTCAAAATACGTGAAGTAAATATTGAAGACCTTCAAGATGGAAGATTGTAAGCTAGTATGCACTCCTATGGTAATAGGAATCAAGCTTTCAAAAGATGATGATTCCACAGTAGTTGATAAGACATTGTACAAATCTATGATTGGAAAAATCATTTATCTAACTCAATCTAGACCTGACATATCTAATGTAGTTGGCATTGTTGGAAGATTTGCAGCTGAACCCAAGCAAAATCACCTAATGGCAATCAAGAGGATATTCAGATATCTAATGGGAACTATAGACTATGGTTTATGGTATCCTAAATCAGAGAATGTACAACTTCATGTGTATATAGATGTAGATTGGGTAGGTTGTATTGATGATAGGAAGAGTACTTCAGGCAGAGCAGTATTTCTTGGAGATAGGTTGGTTTCTTGGATAAGTAAGAAGCGAAACTGTATTTCTCAGTCAACAGTAGAAGCTGAATATGTTTCAGCAGCACTAAATTGTTCAACCATGGTTTGGATCAAGAAGATGGTTAAAGACTTTGGTATTCAGATTGATTATCCTATTGTGATTCACTATGATAACACTAGCACTACTAACAAGTCTAAGAACCATGTGATGCACACAAAGACAAAACACATAGAGATCAAGTACCATTTTCTAAGAGAAAAGTTTGGAGACAAAGAAGTGAAATTGGACAATGTGAGCACCAAAGAACAGTTGGCAGATATTTTCACAAAACCTTTATCAAAATATACTTTTGAGTATCTCAGGGAGAAGTTGCGAGTAATTCCCTCTCCTAAGTCTGATTAGAGAAAGGAAGAACATCAGTCCTTTGTGACTGATAAATGGTTGACTAATCTACTTCTGGAGTAGTACCTATGCCTAAAGGTTTATGGCACCCTTTTCCATTGATGTCAAAGGGGGAGTATGTACTAAGGGGGAGCATATACACTGGGGGAGTATATATATAGAACAAAAACACAGTCAGAGAAACTACAACAACGTAGAGAAATATTTGATGAGGATATTGAGAAGATTGTAAAAGAAAGAGGACACCATGAACAGAGGATTTTTTTAAAATTCATATGTTTCCATCAATGTCAAAGGGGGAGATTGATTGATTGTATGTTTGTCATTGATGACAACATATAATATACAGTAGTGATTTTGTATGTACTTATTAGAATGATGATATCAAGCCTTGCGTGGATATATTCATATTGTAGACATGTTTAGTATGTTATGTTCATACATGCAAACTTAGATATGATGTTTCAGTCAAGTTGTGTAATTTTGTTATTGGCAGTTACAGTTCTGGAAGAGTATCTATTCAGAGCTAATGTATTTAATGCGTTTCTTGAGTTGCGCCTATCTTCAGGATATGCATGTGTATATTCATGATTAGTTATGAGTTAACTATGTTTGGTTAAATGCGCCTATTATGTAACATCAGGATCATGCTATTTGAGATGATTTGGTGCAGCCGACTTAGTGAAGTGTCGCGTCTGTTCAGTTTGTGTTGCGTGGACTTAATATTATTTGTGTGCTTAGTTAAGCTGACAAAGATGTTGTTGAAGTGTTTCCATGAGCCATCATGACCTTCTACTTTGAGGAAGATACTTATAGAAAGTCATTTATGATACACTAAGTGTGAATGATACGAAAAGAGACATAAAATGTACATAGCAAAATATCAGTTGTGGTTCATTCATCAAGGGTCTATGTGAAGAAGCAGAAGAAGATTACAATACATTGGAACTAATCAAGATAGAAGGTCTACTCTATAGTTCATCATTAGATATAGTGTATATCTATTCTACAGAAGGTTGTAGCCTTCACCATTGAAGCAATAAACTTTTGGACAGTGAGTCCTCACCCCTAAAAGGGTTATTTGTAAAAGACTCTTAACAGGGTCAGACCCTTAATTAGGTCACTATACTTATTTCATTGTAAAGTACAACTCCTAACAGGGTTGAAATATATTCTAATAGGGATTACTATAAACAAGTATAGTTCATTATGGGTACTAATTCCCATCGGGGTTTTAACCATTTGGTTTCCCCATAACCAAATTGAAGTGTTGTCTATTGTGTTATCTGAATGTGTATTTAATTTATTGTATTTTGAAAGTAATAAGAGAAAAGAATTAAATTTGTTGATAACTGATTCACCTACCCACTCTCAGTTATCCTTTGGGATTATTCTAACAATGGTCACATTGCTACAAACTATATGAGACTATGGACTAGAAAGTCTAGAGGATGGACTAACCTCAGAATGGCATGCTTACACTGTCATAAAGTTGGTCATCTCAAAAAGGAATACAGAGACTGAATGATAGAGACAAGAACATATCCCAATGGAAACACCATTGAAGATATTTGGAAGGCTAGAGACAAGATGTGGAGAAAATCTTGAAGCAATGACAAAGATGGAATGAGCAATGCAAATGATGACACCCCATCCAATGGATCTGGTGACATCACCAACTCCACCTT
Organism: Thuja plicata; assembly: GCA_018584345.1. Classification (NCBI taxonomy): domain Eukaryota; kingdom Viridiplantae; phylum Streptophyta; class Pinopsida; order Cupressales; family Cupressaceae; genus Thuja; species Thuja plicata. Next base: position 244,573 of record MU226792.1, read on the forward strand.
AGCAGAATAAGTAAGTATGGAACTGCATTAAACACTAAGCTATTAATTTACATCAGTTCCATAATATGATGAAATAATTCCAAATTAGCATAAGAAAGATGCATCATGGTTATACTTGTTGAAATATGTAAGAACTATGTCTTCGGGCATATATATCGAAACCCATTGGTATACACTTAAAGAAAAGACTACCTACATTTACCTAGAGGCATCGGTTATAATCAAAATTTGTTAGTAATGACCAAGACACATCGATAAAAAAGCACATGAACAAGCTGTCTGTGTTACCGAAACCTATCGGTAAAAGTAGAGTGAGCACTGACTGCTCTGAAATGTTGTAAGTGACACGAATGGAAATAAACTCTTCACTGACAAACTCAGTCTTTGGACACTGACAAGTTGGTGAGCATTTATTACACACTTTTTAGGGCAATGGCTATAAAAAGGGCATCAGAATGTCTCATTTGTCACGACACCCAGAGCAGAGCGAGCGAAGGAGATTTTGAGTAGAAAGTATCCAATCCATAGAGCGATCATGACTTGACCTCCAAGAACTCCAAATCAGTTCAAAGATCTTTGCAAACATAATAGTAAGTTCTAAAGACTGACAAATCTATGTTTTCATGCATTTACACACAAGCCCTAATTTTCTAAAAATGGCATCAACTTCATGATTCGTGAAATCTAAGAATGTAAAGAAGAATGAGTTCAAACTCATCAAGAACACTGCATGTGAGGAACCCAAATATAAGATCCATCTAGAGGTTGCCTCACAACCCGACAATGCTGGTGCATTTTTGCACATTCCAGCTAGGGTTTTGCTGGTTGAAGACGTCTGATCCTTCATACATTGCAAAATTGTAGAGATTGGAACGTCAAAAATGGAAGAAGCTTACTAGAAGCTTTGTAATGATGATGGAACCCTTAAGGAAGAACACAAGCACATTGAGGTAAAAGGGCTTACCAATGCCCTAAAGTTTCCTAAGGTCTTCAAAACCTATTGGATTCTATTATTACTAAGCATAATGCATAACAACAAGTTATGGTTAGATGAACTGAAGGAAATCACCTGAGATGTCATCCATGCAGTCACCGATTACCCTGTAACCGATAAGGTAAAAGCACTAAAGCATCCACCGAAGGTAGAGATGAAAAAGATGACTAGAGCCAAATGGGATGGCCATGGATTGAAAGTAACAAAAATAACCAATGATGAGATTAAGTTTGGTGCATTTGTATTGGGCTACATATTTTTCCAAGCCAACAGATTAAACAATATTTCATCAGTTGTTGTGGACACAACTTACAAAATTGTGAAGAAAGGTACATAGTTGGACTTATCCAAGCTACTCCTAAATCAGTTGAAGGAAAATCTAAAGATAATCAGGATTGCAAAGTCAAACACCTGTAAGTTTGGCTCATTAATCATGTGTATTTTCTTCTATTTTCAAGAAAATTTCCCATCAGTAGGAGATGTGAAATGGGATAGCACCAAACCGGTCACCATGCAAATTAGTGAGCACATAGCTACACTGGGAGATAATTTTGAAATAGTCATGGATGAATACTTTAATGTATTCAAAGACTGAATGCAAAAGAGGGTAAGAATCCCTGAGAAACTCATCAAGCAATATAAGGATGAGATATGCTTCATAGTTGACACATATCATACCTTCATCAAACCTGTAGTAGCAAGGACATCATGGTTGCAACCACTAGAATATGAGATCAACATTGATCTTGTAACAAAGGCAATTGATTCCTTAATCAATGAACCACTGGACAAAAAGAAACCAAGGTTTGGCACATATGAAGAAGCTAAGTCAAGAATTAAATCATACCTAGTTGTCAAGAAGATAGTCAAGAAGAAGTAAAAAATGGTAAATAATCTCAAGAATATTCTATCTATAGCCGAGGAAGAAGCTGAGCAGGCTGAAGAAATTGAACAAGAGGAGGAAACCGAAGAATAGGTGTTTGTCGATAAAGATGAAGAAAAGATTGAATCTGAGGAAATTGAGTCAGATTCACCACCTCCTCCACCATCAAAGAGACCAAGAACTATAGCTTCTTCAAGGACCAGAAGCCAAACATCCAAAGAGTCTACTCCTTCACCTCTTAAGAAAGGAAAAGTCCAGACTTACAAAAGAAAAGCTCCAGCACCGAAGAGAGGACAAAACAAGAAGGGTAGAAAAGACATCAAAACCTGAGAGGATATAGAGGACATCAAGCGAGATGAATCCTTAGAGGTGTTGGAAGTAATGAGAAGTAGTACTGAGAGGGGAGGGGTGAATCAATACCTCTAAAACTTTTAGCTCCTTACACAATTCATCATTAGTAATCATTCAATTTAGATTTACCAACCATTACTGTTATTCTTTGTTATGCATCTAATGTTTGTTCAAAATATTTAATAGTTTTCAATCATTCATAGAAACATTCATTAAATTGACAAACACATAAGACAAGATATGGTATCTCAAAAAACTCCTGTTAGGAAGTAAAAACTGTGGTGGGGATGGCACCCACAAAACTTCACTATCTACAGAATGGAAGGGAGCCAGTAAAGGCTTACAATTTGATCAGTTCTGATGATCTACCCTGTTAAGAGTATTAAGGTGGAGACTTGTTAAGATCTACTCTATTAAGAGCTTTTGCAACACTGATTTAAGTGTGCACTTAGTTATGAGATTTACAATAGGACGGTTAAGCCCACCTTTCTTGAAAGGATTTCATTAGTGTACTACACTTGTTAGAATGAGTACAAATGTTGACCTAACTGTTTACAATCTACTATTCCTAATTTATAGATCCATTAAAGCCTTTTCAAAATAATATCACCTTAAGTGATTGATGAATACCTTTTCTCTGCTTATCGGTAGCCTCTGTTATGTTCTTGAAAACTAATTAGATCTTGTTAGTATTCATCTGCATGAATTCTCTGTCTTGTCTTTAGTTTCTCTTTGTGGCTACTATCTTCATTGAACAACTATTATTCTCAATGGATTGAGTACCTATTTACACAAGTATGTGACCTATCTTGGAATTCATGTTTTACAATGTTAACTTTTAGGTCCAAGGTTTACAACTTGACCTTGTTCTTTAGTTTGCATGTTTTAAAATAATAAAACTAATTAAAACAATAATAATTACATTGCTTCCTCCACACTTAATGGATTTAAAAGAAAATCAAGAAGTTATAAATACAAATTCAGTGATTTAACTGATATGGCAAGTCAGATCCACTTTTTGCAGAATGTAACTGATTGTCAGTTCTTGGTCGTTATTTTAAACTTGCAGTCTATCGGCGTTCCTTGACTAAACTATTTGTTGGGTTCCCTGTATCTTTCGGTAGCCTCTCTTTGTTGTACTATCGAGTAGCACTATTGTTACTCATTGGGTATCATTTACCTTTTTGTCATCAGGTAACACTTAACAGTGTTTGTTGGGTAACCTTGGTGTTGGATAGTGTTGTGCCCTATCTGTCGGTGTAGAGTAAATCGATGGTACAGATCATGTTTTTCTCTAAGCATACTAATGGAAAAATATAATTCCTTCAGTCTCCCCCTTTGACATTAGTATCAAAAATTGATATGTGCATAATTATGAAATTATTACACCATGTTTATATCCTTGTCATAATAAGACTCCCCCTTACTATGTGCATTGGTATAGTGTATGAATATGTACATGTATACTATTTGATTTGTTTATGTACATTATTTCCCCTTTTTTTTTACTATACATATAATTTCCTCCTTTTAACTGAGGTGATGTACATATCAAATTCCCCCTTTCTTTGATACTGATGAAAAAAACATACAACTTATAATATGCCAAAATTGTGACAAAAATGTGTAACTTATAATGTGTCAAATATGTTAGAATGGGTAATTTTGATATCTTCCATTAGTTTCTCCCAGTGTTATTTCAACTTCTCTAGTGCCATGTGTTGTAGCTCTAGTCTTGTGTGCATATCATAAATGTTGTCTAGGACATACATTTCAGGGGTGGTAATTAGAGCATTTGCATGTGTCATATTTTGTTGCAGGAGTGTAAGTGTTGGTAAGAGCTTAACTTGGAGCTCATTAACCTCATCTCTGTACTTCATCTCTGCAAACTGAATAACCTATCTCTGTTTCCTAGCCTGTATGATTTGTTGATTGTGCAATTTAAGTGCTTCTTCTATGTTGGCTAGATTTTGTGCACTGGACTAAAGATCAGCATCTATTTTTTCTATCTTGTTGGTATACTCCCTAGTGAGTTGATCTAAAGTGTATAATTTATTCATTAAGGTAAAAAATTATGATAAAATTGGGTCAATTGTACTTACCAATTCAGATAGCTTGACCTTTTTCAGTGCAACTTCTTGGTTTATCTTCTCCGCGAGCTTGAATTCATACTTTTGTTCAAGTCTCTCTTCCATTGTCTTCTCAGCATTGGTATTCTAAGATGTTATGGCATCTGTGAGTATGACCAGTTGATCAATAATTGGAGCTTGTTGATCGATATCTATGTCTAGTATAATTTGTTGAAGTATATTTCTTGCTACTTCCAGTACCTTGGTCTCTTTTTCCACTCTCTTTAGCTTGTCTTGAATAGATTTTCTCTCATAGAGCTTTACATATTTTTTCAATGTTGTTGGATCCAATTTCCTTGGATCACAGACTGGAATCTCAATGATTTCATCTAGAGTTGCTGGATTTTTATTCTTTCCTTTCTTCTTCTTTGAGATTTGAGGGGATGCAGGTGTATGAAATACCATAGCTAGTTCATTTGTTTGCTCTGAATTGCTTGGGGAAGGTTTTGTTGATGATGCATCTTGTGTTTTTTGCTCAGTTTGCACATGTCGGTTATGTGAAGATGTCTCTTCATTAACCTTGGGTTTTTTTGCAGAATGTCCTCCTAATTTCTTTGCTATCTCATCCTTCTTTCTTTCTTCAACTTTTTCTGAAGGCTTGTCCCCTATTTCCTTTTAAGTTTCTTCCTTATTCTGATTAGTAGATGTATCTTTTTGATCATTGGTTTCAGCTTGCTCTGTAGTTGTATCTGTTGTTCTTTTGGCTTCTTCATCACCCTTGTCTTTGGGTGTGCTTGTTTCCTTTTCATTTGATCCCTCATTGCCCTCTAGTAAGTTTATTTCCTTCATTACGACATGCATGTTACTTTGAGTTGTGACTTGGGCTTTGTCAATATTGGTGTCCTACTCATCAGTCAGTGCCTTGTTAGTAGTGACATCCTCATCTTTTTGTATAGCTTCTGTAGGGTCTTGCACTTTTGAGTGCATGATTGAAGTGTCCTGCACTTGTTCATCAGCAGTTTCAACTATCTTACCATCTAATGTCTTCAGTAATTGATGGATTTGTTGATCCTTAAGTGTGATAAATATTACATCATCTTTCTTCTTTGGATCATTGTCAGAATCATAGTGAGTGATATCTTGGATATTATCATCCATGCCTGTATCTAAGTTAATAGGCTCATCATCACTTTCTTGATTGTCCAGAGAAATATGTTGAGGACTTTCATTATCTATCTCCTCCTCTTTGTGAGGTGTATTTGTGAGAAGTAATTGCTTCTCAACACTTGTTGACTCTGCCGGTAGATCTAGGAGATGTCTCCATTTAGTTTCTGTCATTGAATCCAGTTCTATAAACTTGTTCTCTAGTACTTTGTAAGCCCTTATTTTGGCTACAAATCTAATTGAGTGTTTCATTAGCACTTCTTGTATCTCTTCAACTTTGGATTCAGGAGGCATCAGTCTCACAAGAACTCTTTGTCTTGCTTCTCTTTCTATTTGCAGGGCATATGACCACTATTGGTATACCCTTTTACCTAGCTCTTTAGGTATTTGATTTAAAAATTCAACAGGGGCATACTTGTTCTTAATCATTGATTGTATGACTGTTTCTTATATTTTATTCTGATCCTCTGGATTCAGTGTATCCCATTGCCTAATCTTTTTATCAATCATTGTGCCATGAGTAGCAATTGATTTGGAAACTTCATCTACTATTTGATTTCTCAATTTTTTATTTACCATATTTGGTTCATCATCTTTGGTGTCATCCAAGTCAGCGTTTGTCCTAACAAACCTTTTTCTCTTCTTTGTTGGTGTGGTTTTGACAGGTTGCTATTTTGTTCTTTTTGCTAGCTGCTTCCTCATATAGGTCCTTACTTGACCTTTCTTTAGTGATGTGGTATCGGTAGCAACAGTTTGACTTCGTGTTCTTTTATTCTTTGCAGGAGGTGGAGATGGAGGTGTATCAGATTTAGTAGCCTCTATATCTGATTTATTTTCTTCTAGTTCTTCACCGATGGTGTCTTGTTCATCAGTTTCCTCTTGTTGATCCTGCTCTTCTTCTGAGACCGATAGAATCTTCTTGAGATTCTTAACTATTTTATCTTTCTTGTTTATAGTCTTCTTGACTTCTAGGCCATGTTTTATCTTAGATTTGGCTTCCTCATATATTCCAAACCTTGGTTGTTTCTTATCAATGGGCTCATTGATCAGTGCCTCAATTGCACTTGTAGCTAGATCAATATTGATCTCATAGTCTAATGGTGCTAACCAAGCTGTTCTTGGTACAACTAGTTTGATATGTGTGAAGTCTGTGTCTATCATGAAACATATCTCATCTTTATGTTTTTCAACTAGTTGTTCAAGAATCCTAGTTCTTTCCATCATCTTTTCCTTGAACTCAAGGAAGTATGCAGACATGACAGACTCAAAGTTGTCTCCTAGTGACTTAATCAGTTCACTAATCTATTGGGTTACCAGTTTGGTGGAGTCCCATACAAATTTTCCTACTGAAGGAAATTATTCTTGAAAATAGAAAAATGTACACATGATAAGTGATCCAAACTTACATGTATTGCTCTTTGCAGACCTGATTTTGATCATATTTTCATCAAGTTGTTTCAATAGGATCTCACACAGATCCATCTAAATTCCTTTTGTTACAATCTTGTAAGATGTGCTTACTGTTGTTGCAGAAATGTTGTTCATTCTGCTAGCCTGAAAATTTTTGCAATTAATAACACATGCACCAAATTTTAACTATTCATCAGTGATTGTGTTTACTTTGAGACCTCTATTGTCTCCTTCTGCATTGGTGAGTTTTGTAACTTCTTTCATGGATGGAATTTTGTCTGCCCTAGGCTTGTTGGTTATCAGATAACTAGTGGTAGCATGAAGATCATCCTTTGTTATTTTCTTGGGTTGGTCTAGCCATAGTTTTTTGTCATGCATCCTGCTCAAGAGTAACCTAATCCATTCTATCTTGAATTCCCTCAGGAAATGTAGGGAATTGGTTAGCGCTTTGACCTCCAAGTGTTTGTGTTCTTCTTTCAGTTTTCCTTTGGCATCACATAGCTTAGCTTCATCCATTTCTAGATCACCTATCTCTGCGATCTTGTGGTAAATATAAGACCTAATGTCTTCTATAAGTAAAATGCTAGGTGGAATTTTTGAAAATGCACTAGGTTCATCGGGTTTCGATGCAATTTCTAGACAGATTTTGTACTTAGGTTCTACACATGTGCTATTCTTGATTAGTTTCACCACATTCTTCTTTACATTCTTCAACTTAGTAGTTCTCGATGTGGTTTCCATTGTTTTTCAAGTACTTAGGGTTTTCTTGAAATTAGGGCTTTCTTGACAAAATAATGACAAAGATCTTTCAGTGCCTTTGGTACTTACTTTGATTTTCAATAGTGATGAGGAATCTATTCATTGTGTGCTAAATCAATCTGTAGACACTTCTGCTCTCTACTCTTTAATCACTTTGATGTCGCTCTGCTTTCTCTTCAAATCGTGGGTGAAAAATGAAGTTGTCCCGTCGACTATTTATAGACTTTTTGACCTAAGTCTTTGCAATAAATGCTCAACAACTCGTCGGAACATGAAGATGGGTTTTGTTGGGAGAATATTTCAAATCATCATTGGTAAAGATATGATTCTTAGGGAAGTTTTTAATCACTTTTATTTTACCAACAAATATTGGTATTCTGTCATGACCACTTCTGAACTTTGCTTTCTTACCGATGGTTGTTGGGTTACATTGGCAGTTTACCATATTTACTAGTGGACTGACAATTTCTGGTAAGCATAGACAACTCATTATTTTGTTCACCGATGATTTTTATTAAGTTTTTACCAATGGTGTTGCATTCTTAGATTAGTAACAAGTAAATTAGTATGCATCTTTGGTTCATGCAGATTTTGACTATCTATCAATTTATATAATGGAGCTGATGCAAAATATAACTTGGTATAGTGTAGTTCCATACTTACTTGTTCAGCTCAAGTGGGGTTGGTGGTATCACCGAATCCATTGGATGGGGTGTCACCATTTGCATTGCTTGGTCCTGCTTCATCATTTCTTGAAGCTTTTATCCACATTTTGTCTCTCGCCCTCCGTATATCTTCAATGGTGTTACCATTGGGATATGTTCTTGTTTCTGTCAATCTGTCATTGCAATCTTTCTTGATGTGACCAACTTTATGATAGTCTAAGCATGTCATTCCAGGGTTTGACCAACCTCTATACCTTTTGGTCCATGCTCTCTTGCAGTTTGCAGAAATGTGACCATATCTACCACATGTTGTGTAGTTTGTCCAAGTGTTGTAATCCCATACATATTGATTACCGATTCTCTTTGGCTGATAAGGAACTTCTTTACCTTTTGGCTTCCATGCTTTCCTTTTCTTTTTCCAGCATTATTCAGATGTGTGCCCATTCATCTTGCATGTAGGACAGTATTTGTCCATGTAGGTTTCCTTCTTTGGCTTTTCTATCTTTCTCTTGCATTCATAAGCCTTATGTCCTTTCTTGTTACATTTATAACCGAATCCTATGAATGAAGGTGTGGGTGTATATTTGGGAGTACCTTTTATTTTACCTCTGCATGCATTTGATGTGTGCCTTTGCTTTCCATAGTGCTTGCATGTTAGCTTTCTTGGTCTTGGTTTTTTGCAGACATTCTTTGGATTTGATGATTCTCCATTTTCAGTAAAGCCTATACCATTATTTTTGTTGACTCTTCATTGTCCCTCAAGAAAGTCATCCATTATTTTATTTCTTTCTTCAGCCTTTCTGATAATCTCATTATGCTATTATTGAATTCTAACCTCATTCTTTAGCTTTTCATTTTCTTCTCTTAGTTCACCGATAATCTATATTCTCTAAATGATTTCCACATTTATTCTGTTTGCTTCTTGACTCACAAGGATAATCTGATTTGTGAGATCATGGTGATGCTCAGTATGTCTTTGAATTTCCATTTCCTTTTCCTGTAGTTTCTCTAAAATCTTCCTTCTATCATCAATAGCAAGTGTTCTTTTTGTTTCATCTTTTCTGGCAGAACTCATCACATTAATCATTCTTACCATCTGGGTCTCTTGACCAATTTGCATCATCTTTATTTTCTCTGTCAGATGTAGATTTATCTCCTTTAGATTTGTGATTTTCTCTTCTAATGTATCTGATGTATTGCTTGCATTTGATCTTGAAGATTTAAAGAAATCTGAAATCTCTTCTTCTGATAGTCTATTTCATTTTTTTGGGTAGCTATACCTTTTCTTTCATCCAGCAGCTCTCTCATCTTGATTCTTGCTTCTTTATAATGTTCATAGAACATCTTAATCTAAAGATTTTTGTTCTCAATATTCTTATCAAGTTTATACTTCACCATTGTATTATCTTTGCTCTTGAGCCTTTAAGCTTTTCAAGAAGATGCTCAGCTATGATACCAATTTTTGGAGTTAATGGGAAGTAGTACTGAGAGGGGAAGGGTGAATTAGTACCTCTAAAACTTTTAGCACCTTAAACAATTCATCATTAGTAATCATTCAATTCAGATTTACCAACCATTACTGTTATTCTTTCTTATGCATCTAATGTTTTTTCACAATCTTTAATATTTTTCAATCATTCATAGAAACATTCATGAAATTGAAAAACGCATAACACAAGATATGGTATCACAAAAAACTCATGTTAGGAAATAAAAACTGCGGTGGGGATGGCACCCACAAAACTTCACTATCTGCAGAATGGAATGGAGCTGGTTAAGGCTTACAATTTGATCACTTCTGATGATCTACCATGTTAAGAGTATTAAGGTGGAGACCTGTTAAGATCTACTCTATTAAGAGATTTCGCAACACTGATTTAAGTGTCCACTCAGTTATGAGATTTACAATAGGACGGTTAAGCCCACCTTTCTTGAAAGGATTTCATTAGTGTACTACACTTGTTAGAATGAGTAAAAATGTTGACCTGATTGTATGCAATCTACAATTGCTAATTTGTAGATCCATTAAAGCCTTTTAAAAATAATATCACCTTAAGTGATTGATGAATACCTTTTCTCTTCTTGTCGGTAGCCTCTATTCTGTTCTTGAAAACTGATTAGATTCTGGTTGTGTTCATCTGCATGAATTCTCTGTCTGGTCTTTAGTTTCTCTTTCTGGATACTATCTTCATTGAACAATTACTATTCTCAATGGATTGAGCACCTATTTATACAAGTATTCGACCTATCTTAGAATTCACATTTTACAATGTTAACTCTCAGATCCAAGGTTTACAACTTGAACTTGATATTAACAATTACATTTCTTCCTCCGCACATAATGGATTTAAAAGCAAATCAAGAAGTTATAAATACAACTTCAGTGATTTATCTAACGTGGAAAGTTAGATCCACTTTTTGCAGAATGTAACTGACTGTCGACTCTTGGTCGTCGATTTAAACTTGTAGTCTGTCAGTGTTCCTTGACTAAATTTTTCATCGGGTTCCCTGTATCTATCGGTAGCCTCTCTTTTCTATACTGTCAGGTAGCACTGTTGTTACTCGTCAGGTATCGTTTACCTTTTTGTCATTAGGTAACACTTAACAGTGTTTGTTGGGTAACCTTGTCTTTAAATAGTGTTGTGCCCTATCTGTCGGTGTAGAGTAAACTGATGGTGCAAATCATGTTTTTCTCTAAGCATACTAATGGAAAAAATAATGCCTTCAAGAGGTAGACAATGTCAAGGTAAAAGAACCTGACACTATTGATGACATTTGTGTTTATATTGCAAATTCTGGATCCATTACTAATCCACACATTAGGAAATGGGGGAAAAGAAATCAAGAAGGTCAAAATAAAATTGAAGAAGCCATGATAGCTAAAATGTATAACTTAAAATATGTACCCATACAATTTGAAGGAATTTATGTCCCATGAGAACTCTTGGACAGATTATCTGCTCGTTGGACATTCGGTTTGGCAAATGAGAAAGAAATCAGAGAAATAGTACTTGTGTCCCTAATGCCGCCTGAATCAAAAAAGGTAGCGATAAATGAAATGATGGAGAAACACAAGAAATAATTTTCACCAAAGCTAAGGGCATACAAATTTCTTGAAGGAAACTTGATTGAAATTGAAAAGGACAGTCACAATAAATGGTGCAAAATCATGAATAGACCAATTGAGAAAGATAGCCCTAAAAAAGACCTTCAACAACAAGATTTTGATAAGTCAACCCAAGATGATACATCCATTGAGCTAGATAAAGAAGAAGATGATACAATAGGGAATAAGAATGTAGATGTGGTAGATGAAACATGGGATGATACCACAAATGACAATGTTGTGGATACCAATGTCATAGACATTACCGATGACCCAACAAATGAAATCAATAAGGATGAAGATGTCACTATTGTAAAAGATATAACTGATGAACATGAGACAACAATTGATGGAGCACAGGTGAACATTCCAAGAAAACTACCAATATTGATACAGCATATCAATATCATGCAAGAATCAAGTAAATCACCTGACAAGGAAAATCCAAAGGATGCATGAGAAGAAGAAAATAAAGACAACATAGATGGTCAGAAAAACATTAGAGATACTCAAGATGTAACCAACACTAACAAGGTTACAGAAGGAGATAAGGACAAAGATGTGGAAACTCAAGACAAGAATGAGAACACCAAAAAAGATGATGAGAAGGACACTAATGAAGGAGACAAACCAAAAGATGGAACTCCTGAGAAAATAGACAAAGGTGCTACTAATGATGCTAAGGTGAATGTAGAGATGTCTGTAGAAACCCGATGAGCTGAAACCAATGCAAAGCAGTAGAAAGAAGCACAACAAGTCACATCATCAAGTACAACAAAAAAGGATTAGAAATTAGCAATGGTGCTACATTCCACTGAGTCATAGAAGAAGAAGAAAACAAAGAAGAACAAGTTAGAGGTAACACTAGATGAAAATCATTGAAATACCGAAGTGTGACCCCTCTACACTTGACATGGATGCACTGCAACGATATGGAGAAATATGCCAGAGGAAGGAATTACAAGAAAAGATGAAGAAACAACATAGGGAATCCATGGTATTGGAAACAACATGGGACATTCTACATCAAATTGTACCCGATGTTGTTATTGATCAAAGAAATCCTATACTTGATCAACTATGTACCCTCAGTGATGCAATCACCACTCAGAATATTGATGCTGAGAAGGTAATTAAGGAGAGAGCAGAAATGAAGTACCAACAAAAGCTCTTAGAGAAAATCAGCCAAGAAGTGGCAGAGAATAAGGTAAAGCTATCAGAATTCATAGTTGAATTAGACCCCATTATATTTGAAGCTATAACCTTAATTCAAAAGCTAAGCACAATAGAAAAGTTCACTCAAGAAAATAGTGACAATATAGAAAAGCAAGACACAAATCTAGCAAACAGTGCTAGTAGCTTAACCAAAGATGGAGAAAATGTAGTTAAACTGCATTATGAGAAGATCATTAAGGTAAAAAACTTAAGGAAAGAGCTATGGGAGGAAAAGAAACATTTTAGAGAAGAAGTAACTGGGATATAGGATCAACATCTGCCAAATCTTACATTGCTACAACAACATATCAGTTCTGCAAGGCAACTGATAGCAACTCTCGAGATGTCTATATCCGACAACATCTATGATATGCATTCAAAGATAACACTTGAGCATATGGCTCTAGAAAACCTAAGAGAGAAATAGGATAAAATTATGGAAGACATGAAGTCTTCTCATTCACACATTTTTTATAAGCTCTAAGATAAATAACCTTTGCCCTTAATATCAAATAAAGGGAGAAATGATACTTGTACAAAATATCATTGAAAATGTTATGTACATTCAGTCAGAATGGGTAAAAGGTAGATATGTATATGTGTATTCATAAAGGTACAATGATATGAAGAAGGAAAATATATCATATGTATAGATATACCAGCAAATACATAGGGGGGGTCATTAAATGACTAAGGATTATATATGTTGCATATACTTAACATTTTGTTAGTGTTTTGCACATATCAGTTTCTGATACTAATGTCAAAGGGGGAGATTGATGACATTAATTTTTCATTATTATTCAAAAAACACTTTTGGTAAGCTTACACTGAAAGACAGTAAAGGGAAAATTGAAGATAAGATTAGAAGATCACCAAGAATGACTAAGTACAGAGAGAACCAAGGACACAAGGTAGTGTGTAAACTGAAAAACACAATGCAGAGAGACAAAGTGGAACCCAACAGAGGAACCCAAAATGCAAGTTATAGTGTAGACCAAAAAAACAGATTCAGTGCAACTGATAGTAAAAACTGAAGGACAGTCAAGCATGACCGACAGACTGAATTGAAAGTCAGTTGCGGCCCGCAAAAAGTGGATCTGACTTCCACGTCAGATAAAGAAAGGGTATTCTATTTATAGGATATTTAATTATTTTAAATCCATTTCTTTAGGGACAAGAAAAATTAATGTAAGTGCTTTAATTAGTCTAACTGATTTAAAAAACATAGACTAGGAGATCTAGGTGCAAGTCGTAAACCTGATCTTAGAGTTAACATTGTTTTTATCACAACTCAATGAAATCGATCCATCTATAAATAGATGATGTAATCATTCATTAGAATGTGTGTGAAAGAGATTATCCAATAGAATGAACACATCTATAGATTGAATTGAGAGTTTCAAGAACAAGAATAGAAAAAATAATAATTTGGTTGGCAGAACCAAGAACAGAGGAAACCAATAATCAGAGGTATTATTCAATCATAGTTAAGGTGATAATATTTTTATGTGGACTACATAGGATCTGTATCAGAAAAAAGGAGATTGCATTTACTAGGTCAATTTGTAATTTTCTATCATTCTAACAAGTGGAGAAAAGTGTAAAAATTCCTTTCAAGAAAGGTGGATTTAACAGTCCAATATCAAATCTCTTAACTGGGTGCACACTTAATAGTGTTTCTAAAATATCTTAATAGAGTAGACATTAACAGGTCTCCACTGATACTCGTAATAGGGTAGACCATTAGAAGTGATCAAAATTGTAAGCCTTAACCATCCCCTTCCATTATGCAGATAGTTAAGCTTTGTGGGTGCCATCCCCACCGCAGTTTTTACTTCCTAACAGGAGTTTTCTACAGTATCATATCTTGTGTTATGTGTCAATTATGTTCATTAATGTTTCTATGAATGATTCACATGCTTATTAATGTTATGAATTGATATAACTCACACAAAGATAGTGTAGATCAGATTGAATGGATATACAATTGATTAAAGAATAAGAAAAAGTTTTAGAGGTACTAATTCACCCCTATCCTCTCAGTACTACTTCCCATTAATCCCAACAATTGGTATCAGAGCTAAGTCTCTTCTTGGAAATCTCAAAGGCTTAAGAGAAAATATCATACAATGGAGAAGTACAAACTTGATAAGAATATTGAGAATAAAAATCTTGAGATACAGATGTTCTATGAATAGTATAAAGAAGCTAGAATCAAGATGAGGGATTTGTTGGATGAGAGGAAAGGAATCACAACTCGAAGCAATGAAAAAGATTATCAAGAAGAAGAGATTCCAGATTTCTTTGAATCTTCAGGATCAAATGCAAGAAAAGCATCAAATACATCAAAAGAGAACATAAAAAATCTAAAGGAGATCAATCAACATCTGACAGAGAAGATAAAAATATTGCAAATTAGTCAACAAACCTAGATGGTAAGAATGATTTATATGATGAGTTGTTCTAGACAAGCTGAAATAGAAAGAACACTAGCTAGTGATGTTAGGAGGAAGATTATAGAGAAACTACAAGAAAAGGAGTTAGAAATTCAAAGACATGCTAAGCATCACCATGAGCTCACAAATCAGATTATTCTTATGACTCAAGAAGTAAACAGTATGAATGTTGAACTCATTGAAAGAATACAGATTATCGGTGAACTAAGAGAAGAAAATGAAAAGCTAAAGCATGAGGTTAGAATTCAGAAACAACATAATGAAGTTATCAGAAAGGCTAAACAGAGAAATAAAAGAATGAATTATTTTCTTGAAGAACAATAAAGAGTCAAAAACAACAACGGTCTAGGCTTTCCTGAAAATGGAGAATCATAAAATCAATCCAATCCAAAGAATGTTTATGAAAAACCAAGGCCAAAAAAGCTTACATGCAAACACTGTGGAAAGCAAGGTCACACATCAAATGTATGTAGAGGCAAAATGAAAGGTATTCCTAAATCTACATCTTCATTTATAGGATTCTGTTATAAATGTAACAAGAAAGGACATAAATCATATGATTGTAAGTCTAAGATAGAACAACTAAAGAAGGAAACCTACATGGACAAATACTATCCTAAATGCAAAATAAATGGGCACACAAGTATTGAATGCTGGAAAAAGAAAGAATAAGCATGGAAGCCTAAAGGTCAAGAAAATCCATATCATCCGAACCATGTCAGTGATCAGTATGTATGAGAATATAATACCTGGACAAACTGTACAACATGTGGTAGATATGGTCACATTGCTAGAAACTGTATGAGACTATGAACTAGAAAGTCTAGAGGATGGACTAACCCTAGAATGGCATGCTTACACTATCATAAAGTTGGTCATCTCAAAAAGGACTACAGAGACCGAATGATAGAGACAAGCACATATCCCAATGGAAACACCATTGAAGATATCCGAAAGGCTAGAGACAAGATGTGGAGAAAAGCTTCAAGCAATGACGAAGCTGGAATGAGAAATGAAAATGATGACACCCCATCCAATGGATTCGGTCACATCACCAACGCCACCTTAGCAGAACAAGTAAGTATGGACTACATTAAACACTAAGCTATTACTTTACATCAGTTCCATAATATGATGAAATAATTCCAAATTAGCATAAGAAAGATGCATCATGGTTATACTTGTTGAAATATGTAAGAACTATGTCTTCGGGCATATATAACGAAACCCATTGGTATACACTTAAAGCAAAGACTGCCTAAATTTACCTAGAGGCATCGATTATAAGAAAAATTTGTTAGTAATGACCGAGACACGTCGGTAAACAAGCACATGAACAAGCTGTCCACATTTAGGAAAAGTGCTAAATCTCTATCCGCATCTAAAGATAACTAATGTTTTGATTAATATACAAAAGGAAGATTGATATAGATTTTTTATTCCTATTTATCTATCATGTGATATATTTTCATTAACATTGAGATTTAGGGTTGGAGAGATTTCTAGTTCCTTATTAAACTTTTCTATGTATCATGGTCCTAGTATTCCCTTTCTTCACTCTTATGTGTATTACTGGTCATCTACATGATTAATGAGTTTGGTGGAAGAATAGTTTGTGCAAAGTTGGGTTATGCGGGCTTATACAGGTACAAAAAGATCAAGAAATAAAGGACCATTTCTATGTAAGATTGGGTGTGTGCACCAAGTTGTGGACCAAAAAGGGGGGTATAAGTGGACACATTTTTTCTGAAATTGGGTAAACCTGATCTTGGGACATGTGTTTGAGGATCATGCACTCAAAATAAGAAGTGTAAAAAATAAAAATTGTAGTACTCTGAATATAGTTTCTAAAACACTAATGTTTTTTAAAAACCGATAATATTAAGAGGTTCAAACCTTGCGCGCACAAAAACATGTTCCTGATTTTTTTAGAAAAACATAACATAGTTGTTTCCATGCATGGTACAAAAGATATAGTTATATTCAGTATTTTTTAAATCCCTTTGGTAGGATGATAGGTAAGAGTAAGATCTAGAAGTTGTGTATTTTTCTGTAATTTTTTCGATTAGTATTTTTTTTCTATGATTTTTTGAAGTGATCGCATCCTGAAAATTTGGTACCTGTTCATGCGCTGGGCATAACTTGCATCAAAATAATCAAAAATGAATTTTTTTTTTAAATTGTATAGAATCAAGTGTATAAAAATAATATGTAATTTATTTGTAATTTGATTAAGTATATAAAAATTTATTAAAAAAATGGTAGACATATGTCTGTGAGGACAATCAAGACATTGGTAAAGAAAATTAAAGTTTACTATGCTAATGTTGTCCAAAAATAGAAAAAATTATATGGTTGGAAATCTATGAAGATGTATGAGATTATGGTCAAAATTATAAAGATACCCAGTTGACAAATTGAAAACCTGATGAAGATAAAGTCGAGAACTCATCTTACAAGATGAAAAAATGTCTAAAAGAACAAAAATGGATGAAAAATGAGCCTCCAACCCTTTGGGTCATTTTCCAAAGCTCTTCCCAAGCCATAACCCGATTGGGTTATGAAAAGAAAAAAGTACTTCAAAACCTGATCAGATTTTGAAGAAGTAAAACTTATGCATTTTATTCTCCATAACCCGAGTGGGTTTTGAAGAAACTAAAATAGGATTTACTCTGGAAGCCATAACTTCCACATACGGAGTTTGATTGACTCCATTCAAAAATCGTAGGAAAGATATTGAAACAATATAACACATTATTAACCTATGATCATCTTTAGGCATCAAAATGTTTTCTGCCATCCATTTGAAACAAGTAAGGTATAAAATAGCCACTCATTATTGCCCATACATGCAACGTATAGGAAAATCAGTATGCTCTATCTCTCTCTCTCTATGAGAGAGAGAGAGAGAGAGAGAGATTTTGGGAGTGGAAGATAATATGAGAGAGAGAGGCCTATTTTAGTTTCTTCAAAACCCGATCAGGTTATGGAGAATAAAATGCATAAGTTTTACTTCTTCAAAACCTGATTGGGTTTTGAAGTACTTTTTGATTTTGAGAACCCGATTGGGTTATTTGAAATTTAGAAACCTGATCGGGTTCTGAGACAGATTGTTTTTTTAATAATATTTTCTAGGCTTGGTTACCAAGCCGAGAACAATTTTGAATTTTCAATAACCCAATCGGTTTATATGAAATTTGAATTTTTTTTAAAGATGTGTCCACTTTTTTGGTCCACAACTTGGTGCACATACCCGATTATGGAAAGCATTGTTATTGAATTTGTAATTGTAATTGTAATAAGATTTTATAGTCTATACTCTTCTTAGCATATTAGGTAAACTATAATAAATTGTAATAAGTTTCAGGAAATGATTTTTCATAATAAGGGGTATGCCCCTTGGGACAATTTGTATGATCTGGAATTAGTCTCGGGCAAGACTGGAAGTTTTCTTCTCCATTCTTTCCTACCAGTGCCTGCAGTGAACATAGATCTTTGTACTTAACTTTATGATCAATAAAATTACTTGGCTTCGACCTTTCCCTATCAAAAAAAAATTATTCAAAATATTATTAACCTTTACTTATTAATTATTACATTGGAATGTTAATTCAATAATGAAGAAATAAAAAAAATAGAAACTAATTATAAACATTTCAAAATTTATAATATCCCACATGCTTTTACTTTTCCCACTAATTTTCTACACTAAATATGGAGACTGTCAATTGTCAGAGGGTAATTAGGGAGACTGTCAATTGTTAGAAGAAATATGTTTTTTTGATCTATTTTTATTTTCTGTTACATCACAATGCTAACGGAAGTAACGACGCTAGAGATGGAGCAGGTGAAAATTTCCTACCCGATAGCCAGTGCCTCTGTCACATACCCATAATCAAAGAATAGTGACTGCCACAATCGACCAAATTAGATAAAATCATTTTATCTATTTCTGATTTTTTTTAAGGAATATAAGTTCATCATTCATGGTTAAGATTCATAAAAGAAGATCAGAAATGGAAAGGAATATGCAAATTTCTTAAGGTTGTGGGCTCTTTTGGTCCCTTAGACAGTTTCATCTCGTGGACGTCAGTAAAATCATTCATTCACGGTTAAACTAGACCTTGTTGATCTATATGGTAAATTGTATGAGTGAGATTCCCTCTTCTCCTCCTGCCATGCTTTAGTTGTGTAGTAGTTTTTTCATGTTTTATGTTATTTAGTTTTAGGCTAATACATTATATGGACATGTTTATGAGAGATCATTTAGCAAATTTTTTCATGTTTTATGTTATCTTGCTTTGGGCTAATGCACTATATGAACTTTTTTTATGATGACCATCGAGAGATCGTTCAACAGTTTTTTCATGTTTTATGTTATCTTGCTTTGGGCTAATGTACTGTATAATTTTTTTTTCCAAGGTCTATCGAGAGATTAAAAAATGCACCATTGTATTTTTCCCTCACAAGCCCATTGTTGTTTTTGAAGCCCCTAACTTGCACCCCCAGCATGCCAACATTTTTTATGCGGTTGGCCCCAATAAGAAGAAGTGTCTATGCCACCCTTGTACCCTCAAGATTGCATCTAGGCTAGATAATTACCTTTTAAAAAAAATATAATTATAAAAATTGAATATAAAGAACATTTACATTAAATTTTTCATATTATTTTGTAAGGTAATTTTTATATATAAATTTAGCAAAATTATTTATAAATTTTATATATGATTCTAATTGTGAAATTTCTATATTTATATTATTTTTTAATTTATTTTTGTGTTTATTTTAAGGGTTATATTTTAATATATAAAAAATAGATTATTTTTGGGTAAAGTTTGATCTCTTGCTAGGTGTTTGTAAGGAAGTAGCGAAACAACTTCCTACACTAACCTTGAGGGGAGGATAATGTAAAATGTTTGTCAGATCTTTACAATGGTTATAGAAACTTAACATAAATAACATGTATACCACAACACAATGATTTATGTGGTAAAACCCTTTCAAGAGAAAAACCCCACACTCTAAAAGCCGCCCAATATATAATTAAAAAATTAATAACAAATTACAATATAATTGCAAAGCAATCTTCTCACACGAGTATTATGAACCAGAGACTTGAAAGTAACTAAATAGATAAAGACTCTTACACACCTTCTATCTCACACACCAAATCTCTAGGAGATACAATACATGAAACTATCAAATGGTATTACAAAACCATGGGCTAAAAACCACTTATAAAGCGGTGTCCATCTTACCTCTAATCAAAGATGATCCATGATGAATCAAAACACGCACAAACACACATAACTCCCTTTTACAACTAAATTATGTGCTCAACATGTTTTTATATAATTCCTATTTTAGGAGACCTAACTTCTAGAAGCCACAACTGTTAAACTGGATGTTCGATTGATAAACCATTTGAAGCGTTAGAAAGCTTGTGATGTGTTGTATGACCTTATAGTTGGTTATGTTGATTACATGCATTTTAAGGTCATTTTGGAGCTTCTAAAGCCTTCAAAATTGAATTCATAAAATTTCTTCGACAACTTCAAAAACAAAAACTTTAATATATTAAAAAAAGGAAATGATCTTGTAACAAAAATTTATCGGCATGCTTATCTAGCCTATTCGAAGCTTTTAGGAATGTTTATGGAAAATTCATGCTCAATGAAAAATTACTATTAATAATAATATAACGTAAATGCAAGATTGAAACACATTTTCCTAACATTCTCCCATTTGATGAACACCTTGAAAGAAAAAAGGGAGTATTTACACCATAATTTAATTGATAGGGGTCACGAGGCCCATAAAATCTGAAGACCATTTTAAATTCTCTATGCTCACAACTTTAGTTAACGAATTTAGAACATTCATCAAAGTCTTTACCTTTACCAGCTTCACCTTGCCATCCTTGACCATATCTCTAACAAAATGATACAACATCAATGTACTTGGTCCTAGCACAAAAAGTCCATTTCTTCATTAGGCAGATCACACTCTAACTGTCATAATAATTTGTTATTGCTCCTTTCTTTATTCCAATATAGGAACACTTTCTCTTAAGTCAAATAACTTCTTTACAAGTGTGAGTAGCTACTATATACACAGCTTCAGTAATGGACAAAAAAACCATAGCCTTTCCCTTACTTTTCCAGCTAATTGAAACACCAAATAATGTAGATACATAAGCACTGGTAGATCTTCTTCTATCAATATCACCTGCCCAATCTAAATCCACATAACCACAAATATCAAGGAAAATTTCATCTTCTATCATATTACTATGACAAAAAAAATAATACTATGAGCTAACCTTCAAATATCTAAAGACTTTTAATTGCATCCCATTGAACATTTCTAGGATTAGACATATAGGTACCGACTGATGCTGATTGATCCACCAACATACTGAATGCTTCCTAGTTGGTTTGTAATTATTTTTCCCTCCTCCTTTCTCAAGGAATAAAGTTTATTTCTCAAGAAAATATTATTTACTAAAGATTTGGCTTGATAAATCTCACCAAGATCCTTCCATAGCTTCTTTACAGAGAACTCTTCATGGACATTGATTAAAGAAGATCCTGAAAGGCACATTCTAATTAAGACCCTTGTATTTACACTCCATAACAACATATTTTGTAGCCTCATCTAGATCTGTAGGTGTTATGACATTCTCATCAACAACATCACATACATCTCAATCTATTAATAGATCCTCCATCTTTAGCTTTCACATTTCAAAATTATTTCCAAAAAAATTCTCCACATCTATTCAAATTGATGAGCTTGCCATCTGAAAAATTCTACAACAAGATCATAAAGTATATTATATACAAGATACTACTCAAATTTAGATTAGTTCAAAAACACCCAACCACCTACAACGAAAACCAAAGGTGATTAGGCACTGATACCACTTGTAAGAAAGTTAAGTTGTAGAACAACTTCCTACACTAATCTGGAGGAAACGATAATATAAAAAATTTCTTAGATCTTTACAACAAGTACATAAATAGCATACCATGTAATACAATGATTTATGTGGGGAAAACCCTTTCAAGATAAAAACCCCACTCCAAAATATGCCCAATATATTATTTAGAAATTTATAATAGATTATAATATACTTGCAAAGCACGCTTCTTAGGGGAGTATCACCTACTAGAGATTTGTAGGTAACTAAATAACTATAAGACTCTTACACACACCCTCCATCTCACACACCGAATATATAGGAGATACAATACATGAAACCATCAAATAATATTACAAAACCCTGGGCTAAAAATCACTTATAAAGTGGTGCCCATAATATCTCCAATCAAAGATGCCCTATGATGTGTCAAAATACACACTATCATGTGTAATTCCTTTTTACATCTCATTTATGTTTTCAATACATTTCTACACTTTTAATTTTAAGAGACCCAACTTTCAAAGGCCGTAACTTTTGAATCGAGTGTAGGATTGATGAACCATTTTGAGCGCTAGAAAGTCCACGACATGCTCTATCATCATGTGACCACTACACTATTTACACACATTTTCTAGACATTTTAGAGCCTCTAAAGCCTTCAATATTTATTTTATAAATTTATTTAGCAACTTCAAAAATAGAAACTTTAATATCTTAAAAAAATAAACATGATCTTGCAACAAAATGAACCTGCATGCTTATCTAGCGTGTCCAAATATTTTGGGAAGGTTTAGGGAAACATTGTGCTCAAATAAAAACTTACTATAAATAGTAACTATATATAAATGAAAGGTTGAGACACATTTTCCTAACACATACTCAAATTTAGTAGTGGACAAAGTAATCACACCCTGTCACTTACGCATCCAATAGATTGGAACACCAAATAATGTAAACATATAAGCACTAGTGGTTCTTCTTCTAGCAATATCACCTATGAAATTTGAATCCATATAACCATGAATATCAAGGGAAATTTCATCTCCTATCATATTACCAACATAACATAAAGAATAGTCTAAGGTACCCTATCATATTACATATGGTTACTATTTATATTAAATTTTCATTTGAGCACAAATTTTTCTTGAACTTTCCTAAAAGCTTCATATGGGTTAGATAAGAATGCCAATAAATTTATCTTACAAGATCATGTCTTGTTTTGAAGATATTAAAATTTTCATTTTTGAAGTTAATGAGGAAATTTTATGAATTCAATTCTGAAGGCTTTATAGGCTCTAAAGTAGCCGAAAACTATCCATAAGTGACATAACTGGTTACAATGTGCTAAAGAACATTATAAGTTTTTTGGTTCTTAAAATGTTTTGTCAAACATACGCCCGGTTCAAAATTTATGGCCTATGTGTCTTGTGTCTCCTAAAATAGGAAATGTAAAAATGTGTTGAATACATATATGAGTAGTAAAAGGGTGTTACATGTGTTGGTGTGTGTTTTGACACATCATAGGGCATCTTTGATTGGAGGTAAGATGGGTGTCTCTTTATAGGTAAATTTTAGCCCATAGTTTTGTTACTATTTGATGGTTTCATGTATTGTATCTCTAATATATTAGATGCATGCCCTATAATGAATCCTTGTGATTAACTCTCTTTTTTGCTTCCACCCACTATTTTAATGTGTTTCTCCATTTTTTTGAAATGTAGACGCTATTCATTAGGTCGATGCTGCTCATGGTGTTCATTGTGCCTAGCAGAAGTGTCTAACACAAAGGCGCTATGTAACATCTATATTAGCACCAATATTTATGCCTACATTGATGCCTAAATATGTGTCTATTGAATGAGTGGGGGCATACTTAGTCGCTATGTTAAACTATCCATTTGTTGGCCCATCATAGTTGATTTTCCTGGCGTGTTCGTGGTTTGGATATTCTTTTGATTTAATGTCAAAATATTTTGGTCATTTTTTCATTCTCTTATCTTATGGCCATATATCTCTTATGTCCTAGCCTATCACTATTGCTTTCCTCATTCACAGTAACTTACCCCTTTTTCTTTTGCACGTGCTTTATTTTATTCTTAAAGTATTTATCGCACCCTCATGGAGGTTAAGTTCTTTTAGCAAAATATGTTGTGAGGTTGCAGTTAGATGACTAGATGTTGCAATTTTTATATATCACATCCTCACCACAGTTAAGGCAAATGATAGCTAGTGGTTGTGATGCGGTCTATGGGTGGCGATAAAAGAGTTATTGCATCTTTGTGACTTGACCAAACAGTTAATGCCTTTAGCCCACGGGAAGAAATGGTGGGCCACATGTCAGTAATTGAATATGTTAAAAGGTAAATGAAATTTTATTATCGCATCCTCACGGAATTCTTTTAAGACAATCAATTGGACCTGTGACCCGATGAGTGGATGTTTTGGATGACTTTAATGGGTTTTCACATCCTCGTGGCGGTTAGTGGGGAAAATGTTTAAATTTTGCAAGCTTACGAGAAAGAATAAGATGCTATGGTGGCCCCTTGTCGTGACCTCACAACTTATTATGTGGCCCATGAAGAAATGAGGATGTTATGCATGGCACTCTAATGAATGATGGATGCACTTGATGAGTTTTCTTCACCACATCACAATGGGGTTAAGCGTTGGTCTAAGTCATGTTATAATATTATTTGGAGAGCGAAATAATCCATAAATCTGAAATCATTTTCTTTGTGTTGTTGATTTAATGGTAAATTATATGCATTCTCAGTAAGAAACTGGAAGCTATGGTGAGATTGTGTGTTAATATGATGATGTTAACTCTCATTAAATTGGTTTGAGAAATATCCACTATTGTGTATCTAAAAAGTACTGTGCATTAAAGATTTTATTAATCATGCAAATCTATTTCATAGGAATACCGTCTTGAGTATTGTAGAGCTCAAAGTGAAGAAGGAATTTATCCCTTGTTGAGTTATATTTTCTCATCTTCAATCTATTTATAGTGCTAAAATTGTCGTCTAAGTTTTTGAGGATTGCAGGTTGCCAGAAAAATCACTAAGAGGTTGATTTTTAGATGGTGTTTTAGGATCTAAGAGACACTACATTAACTTCAAACCTTGACATAAACCCTTAAATCCTAAACCCTAGAAGTTGTGCACTTTTGTTCTAATTTTTGGTTTACTGCTCCTAATAGGTTCTTGGTCACTTGAGTTGTCTATCAAGCCTCTTAATTCATTCAGTGACTGGCCCCTCCACCTGTTTGACCAATTATTGTTTCCAAATTTATTCATTCTATCTTCTTGTCAACACAAATGTATTGTGCTAATGTGTGGAATAAGGAGAAATGATTGTAGGGTCTTAGAAAATGATTGATTTTAATATGGAACCATGTAAGCTATAGGAATGTTGTGTTTGGTTGGTCAAAACTATTTGACAATATATTAAAGAAATAAGTGGCGGTAGGAAGAATCTGAGAAGAGACATCATGACTGATGAAATGCTGTAGTTTTTAATCTAAAAATCATTCCCTTGCCAGAAAATAATTCCCTTACTTCCCAACCATTTGAATAACCAAGGGAAATGGCCACAATGATAGGTCTTGCAGCTGTTGGGATAGGTGCAAATATTGGGATAACTGTTGCTTCTTTTTTTGTATTTTGAAAGTGTGAGTCAAAGCTTAGATATAGGAAAGGATAAATGCAAAATGAGTTCCATGTGTTGTCTAAATTTGGATTGTTTACAATTAGAAGAGAGTGTTTCTTTCTAAGTGTTAAGGATGGATCTTACTAAGGCTATAGAGGGATTTTATTATAATAAGAAAGGGTTAGAATGAGTCATGTTGTAGGAGATATACAAGGATCATGGTGGTGAACCAATTGATAATACATTTTGTAATCATAGAGATACTAAAATTGCCTTTGGTAATCATAGAGATACTGAAAGCTCTAAACAGATATGAAAGCTCTGGGCACAACTTGAAAATAATTTTGACCTCTTAGATTACTACTTTGGTTCAATTTGTTGGGATGGAGGCAAAGAAAAATCTGGGTGTAGACACAAAAGATGGGAGTTTGGAGTCATCTATTTCTCCTTGTGTTTTATTTTCAAAGTCATCTTGTGCAACGAAAGATGGTGAGAATTTTTTGTTCTGGCATGTTATGCCTCAATAACCACCTATGGGTGATAATGGAATAGATCACAAGCCTTGTTGGATCTATGGAAGCACTCTGCCCTCCTCTGGATTCTAGTCAAGAAGTTTCATTTGGTAACAACCTTTATTTGGAGAATATCTTCTATGATCAGCTAGTGGCAGATCGTAACAGAATATAAAAGGAATACTATGGCCTATAGCTTTTTGCATTCCTTGTGTCAATAAAGGAATACCAAGGCCAATCTTATGGGTTCTAAAAATTCTTTCACATGGAAAAGTAGAATAGTTTACATGTAATAGGTCTTTTTGCAGAAATAGAAATGACGAAGTCTTGTATTTAATAAAATGTATGAATACTTCTAAAGAAATTAATTGAAAATATCATTTTAAGATCATCTCCTACTCTATTTTCTTTATGCTACATAATTTTATTTATTCATAATAGCCAAATTTGTCTTCATGATAATTTCATGAATGTATAATGTGTTTACCAGTTTTCTTCAAGGAAGAGATTAAATCCTTTTAGATGCATTATAGTGATTTGGGGAAAATAGTAGTGATTTCATGAGTGTAATATGAGGTGATAAATTATAATGTTTATGTTAGGCATAAAACTCTACATGTAATGTTGAAACAATATGATATAAAAAATACAATACTAGTGCTTCTTCTAATATCTTGAGGTAGTGGATCTATTGGGAGTGAACTTTTTCTTCCTATTGAAGATTTTATATTGGATCAAATATGTGGTTTGAACATCATTATAAAATGAGGAGGCATGTTGAAGTCAATGATTACTATCAAACTTCCCTTATTTTCCATCTCATAGTAATCTCTAACTGACTAGTGGTGGTTGGTAACAAAATATATGGGATACCGTCTGTAGCTTGTCGCAATATTCCTTGTGTATATAAAAGGAATACCAAGGCCAATCTTACGGGTTCTAAAAATTCTTTGTATAGGGACAAGTAGAATAGTTAATGTAATAGGTCTTTTTACAGAAATAGAAATGACAGTCTTGTATTAAATGAAATTTATGAATAGTTCTATAGAAATTAATTGAAAATATCATTTGAAGATTGAATTGATCTATTGAAAATTAATTAAGGATTTTTTATCTCTATTTCTTTGTGTTAGCAAATGTGTGAGTAATTTTGGAGATCTCTAAAGTAGAGATTTAAAAATTTCTTGAATCGCTTATAAGAATCTGGTAATTATGTATGATTGTTGTAGAGCATATTATTTCATTGTTAGAGTTGATTAGTTTTGGCACCATAAAATGGTTTAGAGTTTCGGCACCAAAAAAATTATGAAAACCAAGTCATTTTCCTTCACATTTTTCTTGTGAATGTATGTTAATTTGCAGTTAATCCCTACCTCTCAACTGAATTCATCAACGTGTTTAGAATGGAGCCAATTTTGATACAAGCTAGCTTCTATTCTTGTGTTGAATAATTTACTCAGTTTAAGCTCTTTAAGTGTTATGTTTCAAGGGTTAACGGTTGTTGGTTGACCGACCCCGTTTGTTAAAGTTTACATCCTCCATGGGTTTCCCCTATTATGGTCAATTATTTCATTTGTTATATCTTGCAGCCATGTATTTCCTAAGTCCTTATACCTAAGAGTTTCCCCTCACACGACAACCCATTTATAAGTGCACACACATAATTCATTGGTTAAGAGGTTTTGGGTCCCACGTGGTGGCACGATTTATATTTCTCCTATCTCCCCACATTACCGAGATACTTTGTTTCATTTGAGTTTTCATGCAGTGGTGCATCAAGAGATTCCTTCGGTCTCAACGTGTTACCGAGTTATTTATTTGTGCTTAGGAGTTCATTGTGACGTGGTAGATGGTGGTGAGATGGGAGTTTATTTCTCCTTCATCAGATCATTGAGTGATGATGTGGATGGAAATTCATATGAAAGGTGGGTCCATGCTAGTTACCTAAGATGAATGGACAGTGTGGTGGGCCAAAGGTTTTGTTTTCATTCAATCAGTGGTGCAGTGAGGGCTTTCAAATGTTTCAACGTGCCGCCGCATCTGATGTAACATCTAACATGTCAATTCTCTACTTAGCATAGTGGATCAATGAAATGTGGAATAAAAGCATGAATTCACAAAATTTTATTGACCTCGGTGGAAGGATGTCGAATCTAGCTGAGTACTATTGATTTCTTTGTATCAACGATTGTGATTTAAAGTCGAGTTGCTGCCAGTTCCAACTTTGATTGCTTACGCATGCCAATTTAACGGCACAATAATCATTTTTGAAATCCTACCTCTCCCCATGGCCTCTTTGGATCCTTTTATAGAGAGATATAGAAAGAGAGATAAATAGAGAGAGAGAGGGAGAGAAATGGAAGAAATTGTGGTAGAAAAAAGGAGAGATAAATGTAATGGGAATGATTTATCCTAAATGTTTATTTTATAGAGATAAATTTTTTAAATTGATGTTATTTAATATTTTTATTATTAAAATATTCTCCCCTTTCTTATTATTGCATCAAATTAGGAGGTTTAATTTGGAGATTAGAAATGTATGGTTATAACGTGGATCAAAAGAATAATTTTCTCATGTGATTTTTAACTTTTGAATTAGAACCTTGGTAAAGAGTAAACTTTTTACTAGGAAATATAACGTATATATAATTTTGAAGAGCTTCATAATTTTGGTTATTCTTATCTTTGTGATGTGGTGAATTATATAGATGGGTTGGAGGATAGGGAGGAAGTGCAGGAGGGAGAGATAGAGAAAAGGGAGATGGAGAGAGATGAAGAGAAAGGGAAATAGATAGGTAGAGGGGCATAGGAGAGTAGATGTGGAGGTGGAGAGAGATGGAGATGGAGACAAAGATATGGATAGAAAGAGATAAAGGGGGAAGTGAGTGGGAGATAATTAGAAGAGATAAGTAGAGATAGAGATATATAGTAACATGGAGGGAGATAGGGAGGGGAAAGGAGAGATATTGAGATATATAGAGAGAGGAAGATGTATATGTAAATAGATAGAGCAGAGATAGAATGAGGGTGAGAAATAAATATTTGTATAGAGAATTAGAGAGATATAGAAAGAGAGAGAAA
Organism: Thuja plicata; assembly: GCA_018584345.1. Lineage (NCBI taxonomy): Eukaryota > Viridiplantae > Streptophyta > Pinopsida > Cupressales > Cupressaceae > Thuja > Thuja plicata. Next base: position 273,817 of record MU226792.1, read on the forward strand.
TAGGGAGAAAGGGAGAGAAATGAGAGAAATAATGGTATAAAATAGGGGAGATAAATGTAGTGAGAAGGATAGAGGGTGAAGAGAGAGATGTGAGGAGAGGCAAGGAGATGGAATTAAATCAAATTCTAACCCTTTTAAAACATAACCTTAAACCTAATTAAACCCTAACCTCAATCCATAAGCTTAAATAAATACCAACCTTAACTTTGAACCTAATGTAATTCTAACCTTTAAATAAATTATTAATATTTAAAATAAAAATAAACCAAATTAAATATTAAACCTAATAGTAAATAAAACTAAATCCAAATACCCAACCAAATTAAATCCTACCCATAACACTAAAAAAATCAAAACTTAGTTCCCTACAATAAACAAAATTAAATAAACCATAGAACTGAACCAAATTGAACTATGATCGTAACTCTAAAGCAAATTAAACCCTAATCATTAACCTAATTGAGCATCAAACCAAATTAAACATTGACCCTAACCCAAATTTTACTCTGGCCTTACACTAAAAAAAATTGAACCCTAACATTAAGCCTATTTGAACACTTAAGTAAATTGAACCCTAACCCTAACCTAATCAAACGATATAAGAAATTAAACCTAAAAATTATCAAATTTGTATTGTTCTTTTAATCACTTCAAATCAACAAGACACACAATAAAATCAAATCCTAAAACATAATTAAATCCAAACCTCACTCCATAAGCTTAAATAAATACCAACCTTTGTTGGAAGATTGTTGAGCATGTCAGAGTTTGGTTTTTGGGTGTGCTGACATTAATATTTTATCATTGATGTCAACATACTATTTTTTGTTTTAGACAGTGTGTTCAGAAAATTCAGGAAGATGATTTCAGTTGTTTTAGATGATATATTAAATATCTTGAGTTGTGATCGTAAGGTAGTGTTATGAGGTATATGTAGATTCTCTATAGAGGATCACAGAAGTTTAGATGACAGTTTGAGTAAAGTATGGTTGAATTTCTGGTTACTAATATTATAGTGTTCCTATGTACAATGGATGCATTTTTGGATTGGTATGACTTGGATTTGATGTTTTAGAGGTTGTGAAGCTAGTGGTTTCATGGTGCCTTATCATTGTGTTCATAGCTGGTGTTGTTCATGGTTATGAGTGTGACAAGCTATCTTTTATTGTGACAGAGTTCAGTATTTGGTGTTCTTGTTGATCAAATATGGAGATGAAATGATGAAAAGTGTTCTAGATGATATTCATGCTTCTTTTTGATGTTCTTAGATCGTGTAATGATAGTGCTACTGGACTACATCGTTGGATGTGATCATATTTTCTATTTTGGGTAGTGTGTTGGTGTTTCTTCATTTAGGTCTTAGCTGACTTCATGGAATAATGTGTTGAGACTCTTGATGTTGTTTTGGTGATGTGATAATGTGTTCATGGTTGATGTTTTGGGTCCTATTTAAGTCTTATCCGACTTCATTTGGCTCGCTTGGAGGATTGAGATAAATGTATATATCTTTTATTTGCAATAGGTCTTTGTTGACCTAATAGTTGATTATTCTTTGTAATCAGTATATATGAGAGATATTTTTGTATTTTAAGATAGAGAGGAATGTGTGCATGAGTGAAGAAGTGAGGTGTGAAAAGAGAACTGTTGATATGTATAGTTTGTTCTTTATTGGAACTATATTGGCATTGGGAATGATGTTTGTCACTTTGGTTGTAATGGATTGGAAGTCCACCCTGTTGTTATTAAAGATGGATCAGTGAACCCAACTAAGGGCCAGATCTGAGATTCTATTGTGAGTAGTGAGCTCTGGGTAGTGAGCCTGCAGATTAGGTTGTTAGACTATGGTTGCAAGTGCATCCTTTGTTCTCATTTTTTCTCTTAACCGATCAGTATTTTTAGCAGAGCACATTCATCTTGTGGTTTTGATTTGCACCGGGGTTTTCCCTTAACACGGTTTTCTTCCTTTTGCTCTTCAACCCTCTCATAGGGAATCTCCTCAAAGTAGGAGGATGCCTCCCCCTTTTGTTGGAACATATTTCTTGGTCTAGGGTTGAATATGTCTTCAAACTAACAAAGGGTTTCAGATTCAGGATTCAAGGGTTTATTAGTCTCTTTTTCAAAAACAGGGTCTAATGGTTGGTTTTGGCCTACTGACCTAGGATTCCAAGATGCAGTATTAGAGGATTCCCCTTTTTTAGAGTAGTTTCTTTTAGGATTTCTAGAACTACTACTTTCTGATGTTGCCTGAAACTGATTCTTTGTATTTTCTTTTGCATTCCTCATTATATTTTAAATAAATGTTTACACACTTAATCTTCTAGTATTACCCTTGGAAATACTATAAGCAATAATCAGAGTCGCCACCCAAATCTTTGGGAAAATCAGGATTCACTTTTTACACAATGATATTTTGAGGATATATAAAATGCAAATACACAAGATGTGATTTCATAAAAGATACTTTAAAGCATCTGTACTTATGGAATGTTGTTGTCAGACTAACCTTTCATGCATTCCATGGTAAGAGTCCCCAGTAGAGTCACCATTTTCTATTGTTCCCTTTTCTTGATGATACAAAAATACCCCTCTGAGGGTTTGTTAGGGATTTTTCTTGCATGAACTGTACTGCTTGAGATGTCTACTTGAATCTTGTTACCTCTAAAACCTGATAAATAGTTCAGAGACAAGAAAAGCCTAATTGCTAAGGACTAAACAATATCCTTCTTCATTTTTGAGCTCCACAGATGCTCAGGTAGGTTTTACCTTATA
>MU226792.1:276685-290278 GCA_018584345.1 Thuja plicata
AATCAGTGTTGACTTCAGGGTGTTGGATGTTCATAGCTATCATGAGTATCTCTTCAGATACTGTAGAATCTCCATCAAGGCCTAGGACCCTACTTACACCATAAGTAGTGCACTTTACATAGTGGTGGAACAGAGATAGGTCAAAAGGTGGTTTGAAATTATCTAGAATTTTCACCAATTTCCTATCTACTTTGGGCATGAACTTAGGCATCTCATATTTCTTAATCAAATGCTCCCTTTTGGTATAATCAGCTTTGATTTTCTTCAAATCAATATCTGTGCACAATGCACTAGTAACTCCAAATACCTCAGCTACTGACCTCCTATCTATAGCAACTAGGGTTTCTTTATTCTTTTTTCTAATTACCCTAGCCACTGGGCAATAGTTTTTCGCTAGTTCTCTTATGAGACCAATATCCACATATACATCAGGTACAATCAATTTGGCCATACTTAAATCCCATGGATTGCAGATTGGGACTGGTTTAACCCTATTGTTCCAAAAATAATGAAATAAAGAAATACCGGAGTAGTCTGGGGTTACCGGATTTTTGCATTGAGACCATTTGTCTGTCCATTCCTCCCAATCCTCGCTATTTGTGTTCAGAGTTCCAGGCAGCAATTTGACAAATTCTTCTGTGTATTTCTTTGGTACAAATTCCTTCTTCTTCTCAGACCCTTGTGAGGTGGTAGGAACGATTTCTTGACTCATCTTGCTTCTCCTTTGAATGTTAGTGTCTCAGACACAAAGCTCCAGGTAAATAAGCTCCTTACTATTCGCAGAAAACTCAGAATGCAGAAATGAGAGTTGTACAGAATCCAACTGAATCATTTACACTTATAGCCATTAAGGACTGTGTCTTGTCAACTTGAAATCTGAATTTCTGCACTTGAACTATCACAGAGATTTCATTCTGTCATTAATGCTGCGATCAACTTGCACTGTACATTCTATCTGGAAGAGAGAGTGTGCGCTTTTTTCCATCTGGCACTCATCAGCCTGAAACTTGCCAACACATTGCACTTTATTCACTTTTAGAAATGCCTTTGCGAGTGAGCGACACATCCTTGTTACCTAACTGGTCACATACTCGCCGTTCATCCTTGCTCAGCTTTTTATCTCCCACGAGTGAGCAATGACCTAGCTCTTGACTCATTCTTAAGTCTATCGTGTACTCACTTTCTGTCATGTTTTGGCTTTTCTTTTCATGCGAGTGAGCGATTCTTTTCTTTTGTTACTCATCGCCCTCTTGCGAATTCACCTTTTATTTTATCTGAATCTGGGCGACTAAGCAAGAAAGTATCCTTTCTTTCATCTATTCCTTAATCGCATACTCGCAAGCTTTTAAAATGCACTTTTTTTATTTGGGCGACTGAGCGATGCTTTTCTCCCTCCGGCTCGTCACATGCTCGCGAGCTGATTTCCTTTTGTCTTCATTGACTGGGCGATTGAGCGACATTCATCTTTTATAACTCATACTCTGTCCAATCACTCACTTGCTATCCTTTTATTTCTGCTATCATATAATGAGCGAGTGAGCGATGCATTGTTCTTTCTTCTCTTCTGCTTGGCGACTGAGCGATGACATTCTCTTTTGGCTCGTCGCACGCTCGCGGGCTCTTTTCTTTCATTTCATTACATACCGCGAGTGCGCGAGTGTCTCACTTTTTCCCTTGTCGCCCACTCGCGAGCTCTTTTCTGATCATCTATATTGACTAGCGAGTGCGCGACATCATTCTTTCTCTGCTCATCGCATTCTCGTGAGCTGACCTTTCATTACCTCAAAGCTTCAGTGAGTGAGCGAGGCGTTAAATGGGTTCTTAGTCGCTCAATCGCGGACTATCATGAAACTTAAAAAGTACTTGTGCGACTGGGTGATGCAAATTTCATAACCTTGTTTTATATCTTCGCCGCGCACTCGCTCTGCAAAAAACAACATGAGTTAAACCTATGCGAGTAAGCGACAGCTATACGACATGACTATGTCGCGCACTCGCGCAACTCGAAACATTGATAGAAAAGCTTGATGCGACTGTGCGATATACATAACCTTAACTCATCGCTGACTCGCTGACCTTTGAGTTATCTTTCAATAAGGCATCGCGACTGCACGAATAACCTTTACAAACATAAGACCCGCTCACTCGCAGACACATGATAACTTAACATGGGCTCATCGCGATTGCGCGATACACAATGTTTTTACTCGTCACCCACTCTTAAACTTGGAACTTGACTTCTAAAAAGCATCGCGACTGCGCGATTTACAACTTTAAGACATGAATCTTCTCACTCGCACACAGACCAAAATTTGACACAGACAACTCGCGATTGCGCGATTCTCTTCACTAACAGCTCGTCGCTGACTCACACAACTTAAAAACATTGCAAGAATACCGATGCGAGTAAGCAAATAAGGTTGAAACATGACCTCAAAAAGTGATAGACTTATTTTGAGTGGTAAAACACAAGATTTGAAAATAGGAAAGCTCGGGAAAAGAATAAGACCAAGGGATTCAAAAAAATTTCAACACAGTGCTAACAGGTTCTTCTGTGGCTTATGGGGCTCTTCTCCAGCTGCAACTGCGACTGCAACTAGGGTTGTTATCATGCAGCATGCTAATAAGGGTTTGTTTCTACTGTGCAAGTCTATTTCTCTTAGGCTATCTATGGAGAAGGATGTGGAGATTGTTCACAACACTACTTTTTTCAACTCTCATGGTGTGTTATTAGATGTTCCTAGAGAATTTGCAGCAATTTATTCTAAATTGGAATCATCCTTCTATGCACCCTCTTATTCGCCTTCTTTGGAACATGATACCTCCCCACATTTTTTGGAATCTCTGGAAAGAAGGGAACAATCAAATTTTTAGGGGCATTAAGTGTGTTGTTGATGGTGTAGTTGAGTTAAGTGCAAACTTCTATTAGAGAATCTAGAAGTTACCAACCTCCCCCTGCTAGTGAAGATTATAAATTGGCTATGACATGGAAATTACCTAATGCTTTCTTTATCTTTGATAATTTTAAGTTATTGGTGAAAAAAAAAAACTTGTTGGACTCCCCCAGTCAAACCATTCCTCAAGATAAACTTTGACAGGCAGCTTGCAATGGCTCTACGGATGGCGGAGGAATAATTAGAAACCATCATGGTGAGATGACCTTGGATTATGCTATCAATTTGGGTAAGGCTTAAAAAATGTAGATGATATTTCAGATTTATTTTGGGGAGTTAAACTAGTAGTCTCGGTTGGTATTAAGGGGCTGATCATTGAGGTAGACTCAAAATTTGTGATTGAATTGGTTAAGGGATATGAGGCCAAATGGATGATGTTAATTATTTTAGAAGATATAAGGGTCCTTCTCCCAAGGCTTGATGAATTTAAATTACAACACATTTTTAGAGAGGGTAATGCGGTGGCGGATGCTTTGGCAGCCAAAGGGCTTACCATAAATGGAGGCAGGTGTTTGAGAAACATGGTTTCACTTATGACACATACTCAAGCCCTCATTAGGAGGGAACATAATAATTCTCCCTAATCATGTGGTGCACTTTTAGAGATACTTTTTGGCTGGGTTGGGAAGCTACAAGTTTAGCGAAAGACTGCAAGAATTCAAATTTAAAAAGAAGAGATGTGAAAGGTATGAATAGACAGAAATGTATGATAAGTAGGATCATCATTATCAGAAAAGGTGGTCATACACCTAAGTTCAGGTTGGATGATCTCTTAGGGATTCACAAAGATTTCATGGCAAATGAAAAGACTACTTACTTTATTGATATTAATAATTTTAAGGCTTGTAATCATTCTAAAAAGTGGGGAGATTTTTATATTATTAAAGAAGTTAATCATGTGAACGACACTCTCATGTACTCGAGATGACATCCAATCATGTTTTTGAATGGTGATGTGGGGTTTTTTACATTTTTAACAGGTAAAGTGGCTAAGAAGAAAAAAAACAAAGTTTAGGCTGGTTGGAGAGTTGCCCAAAGTTGTTTAAGGATTGCAGTTGTGGAACTAAAAGTGGGATGTCTTTGAGTAACTAGGAGAAGGTGTAGGACACAGATTCAAGCACTGAGATGTGGGTGAAATGGTTAGGGTGGAGCCTCCAAAAATTGAGGATGGGCTCCTCAAGGACCCTTGTGTTGTTATGTATCTCAAAGAAGGTGGTATGTATCCTTACATGGAAGCCATGGAAGGATGCGATGAGAACATTTCTATGCATTCGATGGACACTTGGGATGATCTCAAGGTCACCATCAATGAAATCACTTTTGAAATTAATGAGGAGGTTATAGCATAGGCCGCGAGGATTTCTCTAGAAGGCAGGAAATGGAAAAAAGTGATGAAGTGTAAGGATGAAACCAACCTGAACTATTTTTTATGGAAAATAGAGAACCCTATTCACTTTCATGGGGGTTTTCAATGTGAGGAACTATCGGGTCCCTAGAAAGAGGTATGCTTAATTATTATGAAATAACTGACTCTGGAAGGTAGATTTGGGGTTTCTATTATTATCATTTCTCGCTCTTGAATCATTTTCAGTATCATGAGGAAATCTCTCTTCTATTCTTCCTTCTTCATTCCCTAGAGTCTTATGTGTTTGATGTAAGAGAAAAGAAAGAAACTAGAAATATTATTGTATTATGCACCAAGGGCTTATTCTTCACCTCTATAATTTTCACCATGCTTTATGCCCCTTCAGATTCATTTTTATGTAGGAAACCACTGCTGGCCTAGCTAAAGATCCCACTATGAAAGCTGTGAACCCTTCCCCCTTGGCCTCCTCCTTGCAAACCCCCCACCTTCTCAGAATAGAATAAAAAAAATTCTCTAGGGACCCGCTAAAAATAAAAAGGAGAAAATTAATATTGAGGATTCAAATGAGGAGGATAATGAAAGTCAAAGGAGGTCCCACAGAATCCTCTCAAACTCATCAATTAAACAGAAAACGGTGAGAAATAGATATATTGAGGATGAGAAGGAAGATTCAAACTCTAGGGATGGTTGATAGTTGAAAAAGGTAAAGATTGAAGGGAAAAGTAAGTGGGGTCATTTGACGAATACCAAGGAGGAGGATAGTTCTGACACTACAAATGGAAGAAGAAACTCAGCTATGGCAGGAGGAGATAGGGGTACAGACTTGACCCATGTGTCTACCAGCTTGAAGATGAATTTTTTGGATCTCATGATGAATAAAGCTATGGGGTTGAATATAGAGGGATCTATGCTCACTGTGACTTCTCTTTTGGGAAAATGGGGGAATGAGGCTAAAATATTTGTTGCTGAAGGGAGTCCAAAGGGGAAGTGGGAGGAAAAGGATAAGGCCTCTACGATTAAGGAGGATGATCATACTTTGGAGATGAAGCGGGTTAAGGAGGAGATTCAGTATTTGAATTGTAAGGTCAATGAACTTGATATAAGATTCACCACCTTGACAGATTTCACAGTGAAGGTCATGCACTCGACAACTACCACTTTATACATGCTTCAACAAGATAACCTAAAGGGCTCTACGAAGAAGAAAGAAAAAGGGAAACTCTTCAAATTCCTGGCCGATGACTGGATTAAGCTACTATGGTCAAAACTGGGGAATAGTCCCAATTGATCTTGTTTTATTTATGTTTATGTTGTTGGACTTTGGTTCTCTGGTGATGGCCTCTAAGGGCTTGGTTAAAAATAGTTGGTTTTGTGTTGTTTTTTATAGGATTGATATTGTTCATAGTAGTAGTAATAGTTTTTATAATTAGCTCGATAAGGATAATAGTAGTATTTGGAATATGCTTGTTTATTTTTGCTTTAAGACTACTGGCTATGATAGGAGTTTTTTTGGTAGGATTTTTAATAGTTTTAATATGCGTTGGGTTAGGAGGGAGTTTTGGTTTTTGATATTAAAAAAGGGTATTGGTTGATTTTGTGTTGTTACTGGTAATGTGATGTTAGTGGTTGCACGTCTCGTGTTGGTTTTCTCATTCCTATAATGAGTCAACCCCCTTGTTTTGGTTTCTTTTAATAAGTAAATAAAAATCCAAAAGCAATAAACCATTATAGACATATCATTAAAATCCAACTAACATAAAAAAACAAAACCCTATAAATCATATTTTGATCATTTAATAAAATTTCCAATTATTTTAACAAGAGACGCAATGCGTCAAAGTTCCTGCCAAAAGCTTGAAAGGAAGGAAAGTAAGGATATATAGGTTGGAATAGAAATAAAAAATGAGAGGAGATATGGAGAAAGTTAAAAGGCATGGAAAGATGTGTAATAGATAATTATATATAAAGGGAGAGATCAGAGAGAATGAGAGGGGGAAATAAATATAAAGATAGAGATAGGAAGTGATTTGTCGAGACGAGCAAAGATATAATGATAGAGAGAGTGTTGGAGAGTCAAGGTTTCTATTAGGTTGCTATTTTAAATGGTCATTTAAACATAATAGAAACTAAAAGCTTTCAATTTTATTTATTAATATCCAATTTCGATGTCAATAAACTTTGAAAAATGGGGCAGCACAAAATTTTAGTGTTAATTGCAATGGATAACCATTTATATAAGAATAAGTTACCATACTATGTTAGTACAAAACATCTTTGGTAGCTTCATAGAAGATTTGAAAGTTGTAGCAGATTTGGTTTATTAGTTATGTTTTTTTAGCATATACTAGTAAACATTTCAAACTTGATGTGGAATGTTCTGGTTAATGCATTGTCTATGTTATGACTATATATATAGACCAAGTGAACCTACATTTCTAAGATTAGATGTCTCAATGAAACACCATAATAATATATGTTTGTTTGTACTGTAACCCACTTTTTTGATACCATCTGGATTGAGAATCCTGCTTGATGTTGTCAATCAAATTTATGGTACTCCCAATCGAGAAACGTGTAAGCATTTACTAGCATTTGATATACTAAATTTAGACATCCACATATTGACAAAGTAAATTTGAAAATTGGGAAACAAAAACATCCTAAAGTAGGCCTAACTCTCTAAATCATAATTTAATAGAATATCCAAAATTTTAGCCCCAAATCAATTGAATGTAATTGCTAGAACTGGTATGTAAATCGAGAACTTGATCTTGAAACTAGTTTCAGGGATTAAATGGAGCAACATAAACTAATGAGTTGTGTCCACCAAATCCAAATGACTTTGAGATACCTGCCATAAATTGTATTGACAATTAGTTACAGTGTCTAAAGCCCTTCTTCCATTTTCTCAGCTTTTGCAAGGGAGACTAAACAATCAATACTAGATCAATAAATTAAGTATTCTTTACAAAATTAGTATATATGTTTCTGGAGTGAATATTTTATGACAACAGTAAAGTTTAGAAAGAATGAAATAAAAAAGTATTTGTGCCCGGCTCCTCACAAATAAAAGAAGACATGCTGACTTCCAATTTCAAAGTTCATAAAATTGTAGATATGATTTTCATAACTCTGACACCTAAATTTTTTATTACAGTTTTAGATCTCTTTAGGGAATATCAAAAAATTCCAAAATGAAAAATTATCATCTACATCAAAACCATGCATATGTATCAGAAGAAACAGACACTTTTCCAAAGAAAATTGTCTGAAGTGAGTCATTTGGCATATTGGTTGAGGGATGGTGGATGATTTAAGAGAATGTAAAAGAAGTTTTTACAATCTATTAGATTGAAAGCAAAAGCATGTATAAAACATCATGCATTTTGTTTCATTTCATATCATACTTTATATTCTGCTGACTTCTACATAGCATATTTTTGACAAAAGTAAAAGATTGTCATATCTGTAACACCCCAAAGTTAGCATCTTGCAACCCTAACCAATTTTGTTGCATTTGTCACTCTTCTAAATCATTAAAGTCCTATTTTACTAGGCAATTCTGAGTTTTAACTGACTCTACTCGACCTAAGTGTCAAATGCAGAAAATCCTAAATCGGCATTAATCATACATCATATTTAATTCCTAAATATTTATTGGCTAAACAAACATGATGATTGAATTAATTTAATTATAAAGTCCTAGCACTTTAATTAAATTCACCCTCTTTAGCTACGACGCATAAAAAGGAATTAAATAATATTTAATTATTAAATAAATATCCTCATTTCAATAATTGAATTTAATTATTCAGATAATTGAGAAAAAGCAATTATGAGGTCATATTTATTTATTTAATTAAATATTGTCAACAAAATCTACACTTCAGTTTAGAATTGGAAACTTCTCTTTAATTATGCTTTAAAGAGAAATAAAACAAATAAAACAAATAAAACAATTAAAATCAAAGAAAGAAAAATAGTTAAAGCAAAGAGAAAACAATTTATTGTATTCTTTTAAATAATGCTTTCTATTGTGAACGAGCTTTTGTATGTGTTTTATTTCAAAGAGGAAAGTTTCTATTCTGATCATCTCTGAGTCTATAAAAGAACTCCGATTCTTCATTCAAAACCCCCACTTACTTTCATGCATTGTTAGAATAGTGAATTATTGCTACATTTCTTGATAATCTCATATAGAATAATTTCATTTTGCAATAGATTACTTTCAATTTCTAGAATATTTGCATTGAAATCATGTCTTAGACTAAGCTTGCATCTTTCAATTCTTAGAATAACTTTGCATTGTATTGCATTTATGGAGAAAAATCCTTCATTCCTAGATTGGTCTATGGTTGTGAGACTCTCGTTCTGAGAGCTATTTTGAAAACCCTGTCTAGATAGAAGGCAACAGGTCAAATCATGCAGACAGATAGGATGAATAATCTCATATTCAGTCTTATGTGTATCTGATAAAGAAGGACTATGTTGAAGTGTATGGTGAGTTAACAAGGCCAAATTTACAACATAAATTTCTGGCACCCATCGTGGGGCAGGTACATTCTGTTCTAGCCTCATTTCATTTCACTTTTTTTTCATTTTTTTGCATTCTTTCCGTACTACTCTATTTTAATCTCGCACGAACTTTCTGAGCATCTCGCGTGAACTTTCTAGTTCTTTGCATGGCTCTCTATACTTCTTCACGCGATCTAGTATAAATCATCGTGAGAAATTATATACCAGAGATTTCATTTCATATTTTCTTGTCTCAATTTTCTAACCATCTACTATTTTCTGACATCTATGTTTCTCTGATTTTATCTTTTGAAATAGCTTAACAGTGGTTTGCAAGACGCTGAGATAAATAAAAGCCATCATAAACTTCTAACACATTTATTGCAGGATGTTGATATGAACAAAGGCATTACAAACTACTAATGGGTTTACTGCAAGACATTTTTTGAAGACCTTGCGTATTTTCACAAATTCTTATGTCTATTTTTTAGTAGTTAAAACACACTTCGGTTGGTGCTAAAAATGAATCATTAACTTGCGTGATTGAATTTTTTCTTAGATTTTAATCCTAAGAACTACATGAATGTATCCTCTCCCCTCGCCTTTATGGATCTTGGGTGTAAGATAAATTCATGTGATTCTTCTAGAGTGGCTACCTCCCAAGAGCTTTAGCAGAGCCGGTGAGAGTGGATGCCCAACTGGTAACAAGCTAAAGCCAAGCCCTTCCAAACTGGTATACAAAAAATGCTATTGTGATTAATGTCACAGTAGACAGGTGTGAATTCATTGTGGCAACCAAAATCTCCTCCAGTACCCTAGTGGTGTGTTAAAGTCCCTACATTGTTAAGGTGAAAGCCTTGCTTTGAAAGGATTGGGAGAGCCCCCTTAATTGGGAAAATGACTTGATCACAACCACCTAAACGGATGTCCTTACTACAAACTATTGTTATAGTTTCCAAAAACCCTCTATCTATTGGCGTAGAAGGTCAGAGACTGACTAAGATGCCCCACACTCTTACGACTCTTAGTAGAGACAACAACCCTTTGTGAAGCAATTCCTTTGGGGTTCAAAGCTTGGTGTGCCTGAGAAGTGAGTGCACATGTAAGGAGGAGCCCGTGCCTCCAAGCTTCTAAGTTTTCCACTAAGAGTAGGCATAGCTAAACTTTGGTTCAAGTGGGGATTCAATGTGGGGATTCAATAGATACTATCCTGGCTATCCTAGGATTGTGATGTTCCTATTCTGGTACTACAAACATTCAGTTTAATGTGTTTTGCATGGGTGTATCATTTGAACAATCAAAACTATTGTCAAAACACACAAACTGTCAATCTTGAACATGTCCAAAACAATCTATAACTCAAACTATCTATAATAAAATAGTGTGATTTTATCTTGGGAAAAGAAAACTAGTCTCAACTGTTTGATTCTGTAAACGTTCTTTTTTCAAAATTTGCATAGTTTTGTGTGACATTTCCCAATCTTTGCATCATTCTCTGAGAATCTTTGCATGATATGCTATAAACTGTCGTGCGACATTTGGCAATAGTGCTGCTATTTTGTCACTTTTTCTTCACCATTCTTGTGTCATTATTCACATGATACTACTGAGTTTTGCACGCGTCAGTGAGAATCTTCGCGTGAAAGATCATTTCTTCATGCAAATCTGGAGTCATTTTTCCAAAACAGCAAGCTGATTTCTATCAGTTAGGTGTACTTCTGTCAAATCTATTCTCTGATATGGGTCTATTTTTCTTCCCTCCATCTTCACACAGTCTAAAAATTGGTTTCTTGGGTTGAGAATTATGTGATTCTTGCTTAAACTGGTCTCGTCTCATATCTTTTTGGTCTATTTCATCTGTGTTATCATGCCTTGTTTTACACTAGTCATCTCTTGGCTGTTCTAGCCTCATCTCCGATGATTTGCACCAAGGATACTTCACCTTTTGGCACATTTTGTGCAATTACTTTGAGATAGTTTCAAGTTTGGTCCTAGTTCACATCCCTTGTTCAAATTTTGTCTATGACTGTCACAACTCAAAGTGGAAAAACATTTCCTTTAATCAATCAAGATGAATCTATGTTTTCCACACCATTATTGGCTACATCTAGTGAGGAATCATTTCAATCTCCTTCCCTGATACATTGACCTTTCATCAAATGGTCATTTCTAATGGATTTTAGTCAGGTTTGAAATCCTTTGTTTTGAGAAGACCCAAATTCTGAGAACACTCAATCTTTTCATACCGAGTCTTTACAGCTTAAATCCTTGCATTCTAGCAAGATGGTAGATCATAACCAATTATGTGAGGCTAGCAGAGCTGACCTCTTTAAAACTTGGGGTAAGTCTCATTCTCAAGGCCCCCCTAACAATGTAGAAGAAGAAATAACTCAAGAAGAGATTGCACAAGCTCGTGCTAATAAAGATTTCTATAGGATGATGGGAGTTATCCTAGCTAAGGAGAATGAGAAATACATTCCTGAACTAGCCAATCAAGGGGCTAAGTTACCTTCCAATTATGATGTAGAAACACTTGTTGAGAAAGAGGAAGAAACTGAAAATTATTGCTTTCCAAAATAAATGCAAACTATGCAAGAGAAACTCTCTCAACTCTTGAAAGAGAAAGACAAACCTATTACACAATTCACACTGGAAAGCATCTATCCTTTCCCATTTGACAAAGATCTTTACATGCTTCCTTTTCCCAAACAAATTGAACTTCCTAAATATGATAAATACTTGGGTACATCTAACCCTCAAGACCATTTAAGAGAATTTGGTGCTCTTTCCATGGAATTCATACATGACACAACCTATCTCATGAGTCTTTTCCCACATAGTTTGGGAGGGTCAGCTATGGAATGGTTTTATAGACTACCAACTGGCATCAAAACTTTTGACAAAATTGCCAATTTATTTCTACAACACTATTCTCACAACATCCAACATCCACTTCATATCTGAGATCTTTGCAACTTGAAACAAAATCATGGGGAATCCTTCTTGGCATTTCTCCAAAGATGGAGACAACTTTATACATGATATTCTCACAAGATACCCGAATCCAAAAAGTTGGACATCTTTCTCGATAATCTTCTCCCCAACTTTAGGTATCAAGTACAGCTACAAGGTCCTCTAACCTTTGATGACATGATTAAACAAGCTGTAAGAATTGAGATGTTTATGATCAAGAAAGGAGAATTGACCTTACACAAGGAAAATAAACAAGGGTCTTCCTCAAGCAAAGATAAACCCAAATTTCCCAACAAGAACCAAAATGTTGTGAATGATGGCATTGTAGAAAATATGACTCCTAAGCCTTCCAAGGCTACCTTTAATCTCATTACCATGATGCAAGCGGGCAAAGCCCCTAAATAGGCTGCAAAAGATTCCAAACTAGGTACTTCATGATTCTCTAGACCTAAACCTTGGGCTCCTAGACCCAAGCATGAATTCACTCCTTTAGGAGAACCTCTTGAGGCAGTTTACAAGACTCTCTTGGACAACCATTTACTCACTCCACTTGATAATTCATGACCTTATGATCCGCAACCAAGACCCTCTTGGTGGAAAGAATCCGCTTATTCTGATTTTCACCAAAATAAAGGTCATAAAATGGCTACTTGTCTTAAATTGCGACATAAAATCTAGGATCTCATTGATAGTGAGGTTAATGATGTGGGAGGTCACAACAAAAATTCTGATCACCAAGCTTTCAAAGATCCATTTCCTCCCCATGGAAAAGGTGAATCATCTAAAGGCAAAAATACTGATGCTAAGGTCAACTATACATACACCAATAATGACAATGTCATTAATATGGTTGAACCTATTGATGCTAAATATTGTAATGTCATCATTCTCAAGGGAAGGGAAGATACTTCCAAGTCCAAAACACCTTTCATTTTGCAAGGGTCTACGCCTCATTCTTCTTAACAAGGACCATCTCAAGTCAGTGCTAATATTGTTACTTGATCTCACGCTAAGATTATCCTCAAAGGCCCTGAGCCTTCTATGTCTACATCAACTCAACCTTCAGACAAAGCTAAGGTTGACTCTACCAACAAGAATCCAAAAGTAGGTTCTTCATCTAATGCTGCCAATTACAGCATTCTCGATCAATTGCAACGTACTAATTCTCAGATAACTATTTTTGAGCTCCTAAAAATCTCCCCTGCTCATAGGGAAATCCTAAGCAAAGCCCCCACTGAGGAAAATGTCCCAAAAGATCTTGATCTCAACTAGTTTCAATCCATAGTAGGTCACTTGACCTCCTCACATTACTTGTCTTTCTCTGAGGAACACAACCATTCTTTGAGTCACTTGCATAATAACCCTCTGCACATCGAAGTCATGATTGGTCCAAAGCATGTTTGTCATGTTCTCATAGATAACGGCGCTGGCCTAAATATTTTCTCTGCTAGTTTTCTTATTGAGTTAGGCTATGACATGTTAGGGTTTTTTCTTGTATGAATCACAATGCTTGAAATGTCTATATGAACCTTGTACCTTTTACTTCTGATTCAAAGACAAGAAAAGCCTAATTCCTAAGGACTAGATAAGGTCCTTCTTCATTTTTGAGCTCCACAATTACTCAGGCAGGTTTTACCTTTAAAGATTGTTGTTAACATAGTATTTGTTGATGTGGACACTGATTAGCTATGTATCTTTATTGGACCAACTTATGAATAATCTTGCTGATGATCAAGCATAACCATAAACAAGATATTACCATGCAAATCATAGTTATTAGCATAA
>MU226792.1:308136-321792 GCA_018584345.1 Thuja plicata
GAGACTATATCTCTTCTCCTGCTTCTTCATGTCAATCTTGGTTGACATAGTACTGAATAGACCGAAAGCTTGCATGAAAGAACTTCTATTTAATACCAGCAAGTTAGTGCCATCATCTCTTTTGATGCTCTTAGTTAGGGCATCATAATGGTTTTCCAAGTCTAAAAATAGGTCAAAATCTAGGAATACATCAGGCACTAATAACCTACCCAGACCAGATGTCCAAGGGTTCGAGACAGGGATAGGTTTATCAGAATTTTTGTAAAAGTATGTGAAAAGAGAAAAACCTGTTGTTCCTGGGGTTACAGCATCTCTGATGTCTTTGAAGTCATCTTTGAAGACACCAGCATCAATATTCCTGTTCTGTGTTGAACCTGGCAGAAGTTGGAGAAATTCATCTGAGAAGCTTGGTTTTCCTTTTTGCTCCTCTCCACTGCCTCCACTCGTAGATGCAACACTCATAGTTTTACTCATCTTTGCAAGCACTTCGAATCTCTGTCTGAATGATATTGAAACAAATCTAACTTCAAATATCAATTATCTTTCTGAGCACAACCCTCTGTAACTTTAGAAATTTCAATCACTTAGAAACACCACAACTGCTCAGAATATCAATTTTCGCTGGAATAACAACTTAGCTCTGAAAACATAAAACTTGGTGAATAGGAATGAATGCATCATCCCTTGTTTATAGCTAGAGGGTTCAGAGTACATGGCTCATAATTCAGAAATGTCAGTTCTGTCATTAAGTTGATATGTCGTGAGCTTTCAAAAACCTAGCCGTAGTTGCATGAAATTGACAGAAAATCAAATTCAAATCATGAATCTTTTGGCGCAATGATCAACCGTTTAAGACAGCTGACATGGCATTCGTTGATTCATCCTCTATCACACATCTTAGCTACCTTATGTGCACAGTACTCAAAATTCATGTATCTGATTGGCCACCAAAAGATCAGTTCTGACATGTATTCCGCTTGGCGCCGCACTTTTGATCTCGTTATTTGGCGACCTCGCGACCACATTAAGTCTCTTTGTCGCGAGCACTTTTTCTTAACTATGGTCTAATCTTCAGACTTGGCGACAATGGTCTTTCTTTACCTTGGCTGACCCCAGTCCTTCTAGCGATCAGGCGACTACAGTGAAATCGCAGTCGCGAGGAGTTAACCCTAACTCATCCTTTTTCTCCAGACTTGGCGACAAGCCGTTGTTTTTACTTTTCATAGTAATCGCTAAGTCGCTGGATCCCATATTCTTCCTTATATCAACCCTAGTCGCTTAGTCAGGAGATCCTTTATCTTTACCTTTAACTTGAAGCACGTGCCTTTTTCTATTCACAGCGACCTTGTGACATACTCTAATTGCTTAGTCGGGAGGACTTTCTTTCTAGGACACTTTCTTCTTCAGATAACGCGACCACCGTCAGATCTTTCCATTTCTTCATCGAACAGCTGTCGCGTGATTTCTGTATACTTTCATATACCCTTAAGTTATTAGGAGACTTCGCGACTGAAGGCAAGAATACCTTAGTCTCTTTATCGCGTGATCCATTTTCTCCTTCTAGCAATCACCCGACAACCCAACTATATTATGACAGATGTCAACTGTTCTTTTGTCCATTTAATACTTTCTGAATAACTGAGTCATCACCCCTTTTCTAGCGACATCCCAACTGAGTAATTTTACTAACATCAAACAGCTAGTCGCGGGGTCGGGAATGTTACCTCTTAACCACCATTTAATCACGAGACCACGCGACTGAAGAAAAATCTTAACTGTTTGACTGAGCTGATCTAGTGATCATGCGACATGAAGTGAATCGCGAAGTCGGAAGACATTTCTTTGACTTGCAAATTCTTCTCGCGATCACCCAACTGAGGAGTAGGTCCCATTCATTTCAAAGCTTATATCACAAAGTTCAAGCGACAACCCGACTAAAGAGAAATCGCTAAGTCTCGAGACACTGAGAGAATATTCTATTTCTTAACAAGACTACGCGACATAAGGCAAAAGCAAAGTCGGGAGATGATTTAGCATATTCGATTTTGGTAAAGCGATCAAGCGACCTGACTTAAAGCACATGTCTTAAGTGACTTAAAAAGGTAACGATGAAATATAAAGACATGGCCTAGGGTTTAAAATGCATCGTTTAACACTTGGCTTGCTAGGGTTTTTTCAGGGTTTTGACAACTTGGGCAATGTTTAGGCATGAACACCTGAAAATTTTTAGAGAATAGGACAAGGAACAAGGGAAAGAAGCAAAAACAGGAAATACAACCAACATGGCAAAGATTTCATTGATTCCTACAAAAAGATTACTATTAAGGCCTATGATGAGGAAGAATGTAAATCCAAGGGGCTAGTTGTGTTGTCAATCAGAGTTGGCCCTGTTGAACGAGATGTTATCTGTCAAGTGCTTGACATCCCTTTGGCATACAATATTCTGTTAGGAAGGACATGGATCCATGAAATGTAGGTTTTCCCTTCCACATACCATTAGTGCATTAAGTTTCCATTCCAAGGATCTGAACTGACTATACCTGCTAATACACGCTATGATTGCAATGCCCTCACAAAATTTGCTGACATCTTTGTGCCTACCAACAGAGAATCTTTTGAACTCCTTGAGAATAAATTAAAAGAAATGGGAAAGAGTTTGACACTCAAAGAAACTAACATGGGAGGATATTAGATTGAACCTATGCTATCTATTACATCTTTTCCTTGTCTCCACATTCTTTTGGGAGACCTTTTGAGAGCACTAAACCTTCTATGGTTCCTCCTCCAACAAATTATGGTGGTACCTTTGTACAAGCCATAGTACCATTAGAAGAAGAAGCTGAAAACGGAGCTATCAAAGCTTGGATCTATAAAGGAGAGGACAATTCTGAACAAACTACTCATCCTTATGACATAAAACCTGAGCAATATGGCAAAGGTCTATCTATTATGCAACATTTTGGCTATAAAGGAAATTGTCCCATATGTGCGAATCATAAGGGATTGATTGCACCATTTGAAGCTATTGGTTGCAGAACACATGACTCTACAGGTATAGGCTTCTAGAAACTCACATTTCAACTGGGGATAAACAATTTTGTACCTTGAGAAGATAAACAACCAACACCTGAAGAAACATCTAAAACTGAAGAATCTGAAGATAGCTATGATGAGGATAGTTTTCCTTATCCTATTCCTCCAGACCTAGCAGCATTCTTTGCTGAGCTAAATGAATTTATACCATGGGTTAGTACAGTAGACACTGACAGTGATTTTGATGACACCACTTCCTTTGCTCCATTAACTTATGAGGAGTGGAAAGAAATATATACTCTAAATCCTAGTCATCAGGGTGATTTATACATACCACCACACTTTCAAGAATAGTTTGACCAGGAATTCCAGTCACTTCTCATTACACAAGAGGCAGTCGATGCTGTAAAAACTAATGAGATACCTAGGTTAAAAGGTGCTCATCTTACCATAGCAGAGGTTCTAGGTAGAACTCATCCCAACTGAGGACAAAGAGTTGATTTCACTCATGTTCATGAAATGACACCTAATGATGAAATAGACTCTCATGAATATGAGTTTGACAGCTTGTCATATGCCACCTCTGACAGAGATATAGATACAACTAACACATATGAAAACCTTCTTGAAGTAGGTGAAGGGTCTAGTGTCAGGTTAAATGAGTCTGAATCCCTAGATGTTAACATGTCATCTACTATGGTCACTAGGAATCAAAGGAATTCAACTATACCTCTGGATGAGATCACTTTAGGTCTCAATTTGCTTGTCCATGCTTTTGATTATTATACCATGAACGCACTTGAACCTGTCACTTCTCTTTCACTTCGTCATCCTGAGCTTATAGACAGGAACTCTACCTCCCCATCTAATGAAGTCCTTACATTCCAGAATGATTACGCTCTTGCCTGTTACCTATACGCTGTCAAACCTGTAACGTCTTCCACTAGAAAAAGAAAGTTTCAACATGACTGAGGCTGACATCAATTATCTTAGTCACCAAATCAAAAGAAGAAAAAATAGGCACTCTAATGGTGAAAACCACATTGTGGTAGTATCAGAGCCTAAAACAGTCAAAATAAAAGACATATTCGAGGGTGAAAACCTCTCCGAGGCACCCGAGGATGAGATACTTGATGTTCTTCTGAGTCATTTCCAAGAGAGATCATCTGTGCTTATTGAACCAACTCAACCTATCAACTTGGGTACAGAGGTAGAACCTCAGATCATTCACTTAGCACAATCACTATCAGAGGCAGAAAGAGAGGAATTCACTACATTCTTCAGAAGCAAAAAGATAAAATTTGCATGGAAATATTCAGACATGCCGGGATTAGACCCTAATCTAATCATGCACCATTTGTCCATTGCACCAAGTGTCAAGCTCGTCAAGAGGAAGCTTCACAAAATGCATCCACATGTAGCTCTACTTGTCAAAGCTGAATTGGAGAAACTTCTTAAGGCAATGTTTATCAGAGTAATTAATTATGCAGAATGGATCTCTAATATTGTTCCAGTATCAAAACATGATAAATCTATAAGAGTCTGCACAGATTTTAGAGATTTGAATTTGGCATGTCCTAAGGATGATTTTCCATTGCCTAATATTGATATGATCGTAGATATGACAGCAGGGTATGAAATGTACTCACTAATGGATGGTTTCTCTGGCTACAACCATATAAAAATTGTGCTAGAGGACCAAGAGAAAACTACTTTCACATGTGCCTGGGGCACTTTATTTTTGAATGTCATGCCCTTTGGACTCAAAAATGCTGGTGCTACATATTACCGAGCTCTTACTACTATATTTCATGACATGATGCATAAAACAATGGAATATTATGTGGATGACACTTTAGCTAAGAGCATGCACCAAAAGAAGCATCTTGCAAATGTAGGACCTATACTGGATCGTATGGAACAGTTCAATCTGATGCTCAATCCTAAGAAATGCGCATTTGGCGTAACATCTAGAAAATTTCTTGGCTATATCATCTCTGCCAAAGGCATTGAAGTGGATCCTGCAAAAGTACAAGCTATCATAGAAATGCTACCATTGAAGAACATTAGACAAATGAGAGGACTTCAAGGTCGACTGCAATCTATCTGGAATTTTATCTCTCAACTGGCAGACAAGTCACAACCATTTACCAATACTTTACACAAGGGTGTGGCTTATTAATGGAACAAATAATGTGATGAAGGGTTCACACAAATCAAATAGTATCTTGTGAACCCACCAATCTTGATGCCTCCTATTCATGGGAAGCCACTTATACTTTACATCTCTTCTACAGATACATCATTGGGTATCCTATTGGCTCAAGAAGATCAACACAACAAATAAATGGCTATCTATTACATTAGTCCAACTCTGGTCTCATATGAAACAAAATATTATGCTATAGAGAAAGCTTGCCTTGCAGTGGTATTTGCTTCACAAAAACTACGACACTATATGTTGGCTCATACTACATGCCTAATTGCTAAAATTGATCCTCTGAAATATTTGCTCAATAAAGCTACCCTCACAGGTAGAATAGCTAAATGGGTCATGCTTCTCAGTGAATTTGATATTGAATATGTTGAGAGGAAAGCCATTAAGGGATAGGCAATAGCAGATCAATTGGCAGAAGCACCTCTAGTAGATCATTAACCATTGCACATTGAATTTCTAAATGAGTCTATATTACTTGTTACACATCGATCATGGACTATGTTTTTTGATGGTTCATTTACACAACAGGGGTCAAGTGTTGGGATACTGTTCATTACACCTCAAAGGTACTCTTTACCAAAAGCTTATAAGATGTTTTTTCCTTGTACAAACATCATTGTTGAGTATGAATCCCTAATCAATGGTATGAAGATCACCCTTGAGTGGCGAGTAGATGAACTCAATGTCCTCAGAGATTCACAATTAGTCATCAATCAAGTAAATGATATCTATTAGACAAAGGAGGACAAATTGGTGCCTTATAAACAGTTGGTTGATGACCTCAGAAATTATTTTTCTTGCATCACATTTCAACAAGTCCCAAGGGCAAATAATAAAGCAGTAGATTCCATGGCTACTCTTGCCTCCATGCTACAGATGCCAGAAAATGATTTTTGACATGAATTCCTAGTGGAGACATTACACTACCCAGCCTATGATTCCCCTAATTCCTGGATGATCTATTCTGTCATTGGACATGATTCATCTCACTACCATCATATCTTTTCCTACCTTCATGACCAGATTGTTCTAGACACTTACACCCAGAATGAGAAACGTCACTTAATCCATAGTGCTTCATGGTTTGTCATCATAGCTAATGACTTGTATAGATGTGGTCTAGACGGTACCCTCCTTAGGTGTTTAGAACCTGATAATCCAAATGTGCGTTAGTAGAGGTGCATGAAGGAATCTATGGGTCTCACTCTAATGGCCTGACATTGGCCTGTAAACTTATTAGAGCTGGTTACTATTGGACAGATATAGAAAAGAAAGCTACACAGTTTGCTAATTCTTGCAAATAATGTCAACTACATGGTAATCTGATTCATGCTCCAGCCAAGGAGCTTATTCCCTTCATTAATTTTTGGCCATTTCAACAATGGGCCTTTGACTTGGTGGGTCATATTTATCCCTCGTCCTCAAATGGACATAAGTTCATAATTACAACTACAGACTATTTTACCAAGTGGGTGGAGGTAGTTCCTCTCACTGTTGCCAACAGCAAATTAGTAGCTATGTTCATTCTCAACTACATCATCTGTAGGCATGGTGTACCCTCAGTAATAATCACTGATAATGGGGGACAATTCAAAAACAAGAATTTGACAGAACTATGCTCTCAGTTCAAAATTACTCAACATTGGTCTTCCATCTATTATCCTCAAGGTAATGGTCAGGCGGAAGCATCCAACAATATAATCCTTAAAATCTTGCATCACACAGTGCACAAATTTAGATGAGATTGGCATCTCTGGATCAATCCATCTCTCTGGGGATACAGGACAAGTATAAGAACACCAACATGGGACACACCCTATGCTTTGGTTTATGGAGCAGATGCAGTGTTACCAATTGAGGTTGAGATTCCTTCTTTGTGAGTCTCTCTGAAAGGCCTCATTACTGATGAAGATAATAGAATATCTCGGCTACAAGAGCTAGAATTACTTGACAAACATCGACAAGTGGCATTCGATCACCTTAAAGCATACCAGAAAAGGATGTCCAAGAGATATAACAAGAAGGTTAGACCAAGGGATTTTCAAGTGGGTGACCTCATTCTGAGGGAGAACCCTAAGAATCAACAACATCGGATCTAGAAAGGAAAGTTTGAACCAAACTGGCTTGGTCTGTATATTGTTACTATAGTGTTTGGGTCTGGTACCTATCAACTCTCTACTACTAAAGGAGAATAACTCAAAGAGCCCATCAACACTCTTCATCTAAAGTGGTTCTACAACTGAGACATCTTCAGTGTGCTCATGTATATACTAAAGTCTTGAAAAAATTCTAAAAATCTGAAAAAATCCTGTAAAAATGATCATCTTAGTGAAAACCTAGCAATAGGTGCTTTTATGTATCTCCAAAAAAAATCATTTATCCCAAAAATACAAAACAAATTAAACAATTAAAAATACAAAAAAAAAAAAGAGAAAAAGAAAAAAGGTGCCATTGATGAAAACCTGGTAAACAGGCGTCATGGTAGCAAAAAAGGAATTTATGCCAAGAAGGTGCAAACCTAGTAAATAGATGCCTCTTGTTCCACAATGCTATATCTATCGCAGCACCACTTGGCTTCACACATTTGCTTTCCTGCATTGCTTCTTTCTTGCTTTCCTACTTGCATTTGCTTTCAGTTCCCGTCAAGGCACCAACTCACATGGATTGAAACTGGTCTTACTCTCGAGGAAACCCTCCTAGTCTAGGGGGCATCATCGTATCACCTTTTTGGATCTACTTTGTGACAGTCACTAGTGGTTCTCACTACCTCTTCCTACTATCACTTATCTTATACTGAGTTCTCTCTTCTTGAGAATCTCCCTAACATCAGTCACCAGTGGTTCTCACTGCGTCTGCCTACTGATGTCTAGCTAGTCCTATGATCTCTTCACTTGAGCATCTCTCTCACGTCATTCACCAGTGGTTCTCACTATGTCTGTCTACTATTGCTGTACTATTGAGATTGTTCACATCCATTACAGTTGTAGTTTACATTCAAATGCTCTATCTATTGATACTCGGTCTTGAAAATTCTTTGCTTTAGTTTGTACATATCTTTTTGTCACTTTTGTGACACTCTGGTTCCTTTGCGAACCCTCCTAACTTGAAATTAATTCAATGCCATACGCCTGGGGGCAATCAAATCTGGTTTGTCCCCACAACATACATCAATTTAGTCATCACTACTTGGAGGCACAGGTCCCCAATCTGATCGCATCTTTAGTTTACACTTGAGTCAGTAATCTTGTCACTTCTCAAGGACAACTCACTACTAACACAAACTGGTTTTTTTCAACACCACCATAAACAGTGTTTTTTAACACTATCTTTGGACACATCTGTGTTTCTCAAATATAAACATCTATCGATAACAATCAAACACAATGCACTCACAAGCACAACGGTGTTTTTCAACACATCTAAACATGAACATATTTGAAAACTTTGAAACATGCTGAGCTATGATTGAATCTTTCTTTGTATGTTGTCTATTCTTATGGATTTCATTGATATTTTCTTTGTCTACTGCTTGTTGGTGTAGTTTCGATGATCTAGAAATGTCAAATAAATAGGGTGTATGTGATAAGAGCTCCCACACTAAGGTGGAACAACCTCACATCCGTTGATCTTGTTTATTTGTACGCCATGGTGAGGTCAGTACTATCTCCTTGCCAGTTGTTGCTCTATTTGTTATTTCTCTATTTGTTATTGATTTGTTTGTTTACACAGGATTGCACTCATGGTTATCTTGGATTTTGCATGCCTCGATCCTGGTGTACTCTTGCAACATTAACTAGAAACAATATTCAGGTCATCTTGGCTTTTTTTCCCTAGTGCTTACGTTCATTTCCTACATTTTATGCTATGCAAGTCATATTCATATCCTTATGGTTGCATTGTGGTGCCAGTAAGGGTTGTATTAGCTTTGATGTTCCAAAAATAAAAATTCTCAATGATGATGATTATACGATGGGTCTCACAACCATGACCTAGAATTGCCTTTTCATATTGCATCTAGCATAGGATTTCATTTTCATTCTAGACTTGCATTGTGGCAGTGATTCAATGTTCTCTTCATTGCATTCTCCTAGGTTCATACATTGGGGAGTTCTTCTTCACTGTCCTGGTTTCATCATGATTGCACAGGTGTTTGATCCTCACTCTCGATTCTTCACATGTTCTTTTGGTTAGCATTCGTCGTCCTGCATGAGCTGTTAGTACCATATACATATTCATATTCACAACTCATTATCATCTGTACATTACATTTGCATTTTCATTTACACATTGCATTTACATAAATCATCTCCATACATACATCTTTGCATCTAAATCATACATGTACATTCCATACATCTACATATATTTAAAAATATATTCATACATTTGCATACATTATAAATCATCTAACCATCTAAACATATAGGAAACATCTCATAAAAGACAATCTGACACATGTAATGATACCAAAAGATGAGCTCATATATATATATATATATATATATATATATATATATCCAATGTGTCGATACAAATACAAATGGTGCTACTCGAGCATGATCTATCTCAAAATGGTGATATAAATACATGGATGCCAACACATCAAATAAATCCTATGATCTCATCTATCTATCTATCAAAAAAACAACTCTGGCCTTCTCCCTCATCACTTGGAGGAGGTGGAGGTGGAGGCCTATCTGGTGGAGGTGGAGGCCTATCTGGTGGAGGTTGTGCTTGTGCACCCCCCGACCCTCTCGCATAGGTAAAAAATCTGGTGACCTGTGATGCCTCATCAGGCACCACCCCTATATATGACACATAATAATACGCCACTTGAGCAGTCTGATGTCGCACCTCCTCCTATGCTACCTGGAGCTTCTCCCGGAGATTGTGTATCTCCAGATCTCTATCTAATAATCATGCATCTCGCATGGCCACTTGTATAGTCAAATCTCCGACTTGTCTCAAGAGCTATTGAGATATCTCCTGCAACTGTCGCTGTGGATCCTGTACTAGATCCTACGCAGGCTGGTCCTCCTACTATACCTCATCTTATGGGGGTACCTACTGCTCCTTAGCTATCTTCTCAATATTCCACTGCCAAGACTGCCTTGTACTACCACTGTCACTGGCCCCAATGTCCATCCCCATATGTTGAGTGGGGATGTCTACCTGTATTGTCTGGGGTCGGGGACCCTGCTGTAACCCTGGCTATACACTCTGCTGTGGTGGGGACATCTGCATCTGCTACTGTACCACCTATGGCTGTACTACATGCCCTTGGCCTACCATGCCGACTGGATCCGTGAACCTAGGGAACGAATGTGTAACAAACTGCTCCCTATACTCGGCGGTCACGTCACCATCTGATACGTCTCGTAGATAATCCCACTGCATTGGGGCCAAGGCTCATATGTCAATCATAGTGTGACCCTGGTCTAGCTTCATCAGGAAGCCCCTCCGAATCTCATCTGTGAATCATGCATATGTCATGTACTATGATATGTCCTAAGGATGGCCAAACTGTCGCCATACCCACTTCTGCGGGAATCTCTCTATCACTGTGATCGCATGATCAATCATCGCACATGAGAAAAACATATGGCTAAGCTACTTTGCAACATCATCCCAGGCCTCTATGAGTCTCCATGGCCTCCAGAGTACCACTGCTAAATCATCAAGCTAGGAATGCCACTGATCTATCTTACCTAGTACTGGCTGGGTAATCATCCCTATGTATCTGCATATATAAGGCTGTAGAGGCTACCTCATATCCTTGCATATCAACCTAGTCATGGGAAGATACTCCCAGGCCCATACCTATAGTATGAACACCCCAACTTCCACACTCTTCACCTCTCGATAGGCGATCTCATGCATCTCATGATACATGTGGGCTAGCATGCACTAAACCCATCCATAATGTCAGGGCTGTGCTAACATCTACTGAAGCATCCTTCCCTAGCCACACTCCAGACCGTGTTGTCCATGATCAGGCATCAGGTAACAACCAAGGAAGCATGCTAACACCACTGGCAACCTGTGGGTGGGTCCATACTCACTAATCAGATCCTCCCATGGGATAGCCCTCCCCATGACCAGATCATCCTGTAAAATCTCTCTCAAGGATAGTGTCCCTAACCTGGGCTGCATCTCATACTCTACCCTAGCACTATGGAATGGGATCCTCAGAATCTGGTAGATTTCCTCAGGGGTCACCGTCATCTCACCCTATTGCAGATAAAACATGTTCATCTCTGAGTGGAAACACTTAACCAGTGCTCCTAGTAATCTATGATTTACCCAAATCTCGGGTGCATCACATAGAGTGGTCAAGCCCAGTGTACCCAGATGTGCTATCTCTACATCATCTAGCTGTGATACTAATATGCTACTCCCCAGGTGGTGTGATTAGAAATCAATGTCTAGAAAGTCAACTTGCAAGACATGCAAACAACAGTGCACGATCAGCAATCGAAGATAATCAAAGCATAACGAGATAATAAAGCATTGAAGAAATCCTACAGATAGTAACAACACTAATGCAAATTCTATTGGATGCAATGCAAACTGATTTCATGTTCTAATTGTTCACTTTTCCCATGTGAAGAAGTAGATTTTCACGCGATACAGTTCTCTTTCACGCGAAGAAGTTCTTCGGGTCACGCGATACTTGACCTTTGTGCAAACTTTTATGGCTTGTCGCATGAGAAAAAACCCTATGGAAGGGTTTCTTGCATGAACATGGGTACTCTCCCATGCGATCTTTCCCATAGAATGGTGTGAAAATGTGTTTTATCGAGCGAGATTTCCCTACGGGCCGTGCGAAGAAACTACTTCTTCATGCGAAAACCCGCAGAAAATTTCCTAAAAACATGGAAAATCGTGCAAAAATTGACAGAAATTGATCAAATTTGAAATGCAGGGAGGTTTATCGACTACTTACTAGAGGTCTGTACGCTGCGGGCCAGCTATTCTTCCTAGATCACTCAAATCGGTGCGTGTTTTAGGGGACCACCATTTTTCTCTTAGAGCTCAATTCGCAAAAGTCAAAAGGTTGAAATGATTTGAAAATGACCTTTTCGTCCTTATAAAGGTTTTTGACCTAATTTTTCAAAGTGCTTCATGATGAAATTATTTTTTCATTAGTACACTTAGTGAAAAACATTGATAGAGTTCACCAGCAGACTAAAGCATTACCGCCAGACTACAAGCATCACCGACAGACTCAAGCATTACCGGCGAACAGCGAGCATACTCGACAGAACACAGAGGTCATGAAAAATGCTAAGTATGGAATTGAAAAGCATCACTAGTGACCACAAGCATCACCGGTGACACAGTTTTGACAACTAACCTGACAAGAACAGAAAAGGCATACCCAACGACAAGTTCAAGAAAGGAACACCGACGAC
This sequence comes from Thuja plicata, assembly GCA_018584345.1. NCBI lineage: Eukaryota > Viridiplantae > Streptophyta > Pinopsida > Cupressales > Cupressaceae > Thuja > Thuja plicata. The sequence continues at coordinate 320,803 of MU226792.1, forward strand.
CAAGAAAATCGACCATCAGAACCGATAGTCAATTAAAGAACCCGTGAATTGTGGATCTGATTTCTACAAGATAGATAAAGCAATGTAATTCTATTTATATATTTTTTATTTGTTTTAAATCATAACTTGAGGGTCAAGAAAGCTTTATGTAAATGTTTTAAAGCATCCTAATGGATATAAAACATATCTAACTAAAGATCAAGGTCAAGTTGTAAACCTTGGATTTAGAGTTAACTTGCAATGCATGAATCAAGAATTGAGCCTAATTTAGTATAAATAGATGTTCAAAATCAATTGTGAGTCATGAATTCATTGTTTTTGATTGTCACACAGAGCATCTAAGGAGCAGAAGGCAGAATTCATGCAAAGTTCAGAAATAGAACACATCAGTTGTCAAGAACACACAGAGGCTACCGACGAGCAAATAAAGGTATTATTCAATCATGGAAGGATGATTACTTATATGTATTAAGCTTAATAGGATCTGTTATCAAAAATTAAAGATTGCATACATCATCACATCAAAGTCTTATGTAGTTGCATTCTAACAAGTGCATCACATCTAAAATCCTTTTGTAGAAGGTGGACTTAACAGTTCTTTACAAATCTCTTAACAAAGTGCACACTTAACAGTGTTGCTAAAGCTTCAAATGAAGTAGATCTTAATAGGTCTCCACTGTAATACTCCTAATAGGGTAGGTCATCAGAAGTGACCAATTATAAGCCTTAACCGGCCCCTTCTTATCTACAGATAGTGAAGTCTTGTGGGTAACAATCCTCACAGCATTTTTTACTTCCTAATAGGAGTTTTCTGCGATATCATATCTTGTGTTATGTGTTATCTATTTTCATGAATATATCTATTATGGTTACATACTAAAAGAATTTATGATATGATTGCATATACATAAAGAAAGATGAATAGTTAGATAAGATAATTTACAAACTGATGATTAAGGGTTAATGGGCTAACCAAGAAAAGTTTTAGAG
>MU226792.1:333590-361986 GCA_018584345.1 Thuja plicata
GCATTCTAACAAGTGCATCACATCTAAAATCCTTTTGTAGAAGGTGGACTTAACAGTTCTTTACAAATCTCTTAACAGAGTGCACACTTAACAGTGTTGTTAAAGCTTCAAATGAAGTAGATCTTAATAGGTCTCCATTGTAATACTCCTAACAGGCTAGGTCATCAGAAGTGACCAATTGTAAGCCTTAACCGACCCCTTCTTATCTGTAGATAGTGAAGTCTTGTGGGTAATAATCCCCACTGCAGGTTTTACTTCCTAACAGGAGTTTTATGCGATATCATATCTTGTGTTATGTGTTATCTATTTTCATGAATGTTTCTGTTATGGTTACATACTAAAAGAATTTATGATATGATTGCATATACATAAAGAAAGATGAACAGTTAGATAAGATAATTTACAAACTAATGATTAAGGGTTAATGGGCTAACCAAGAAAAGTTTTAGAGGTACTGATTCACCCCTCCCCTCTTAGTACATCATCTCAATATAATTCCAACACTCTATTTTGTGCGAAAACTTCACCATTACCTAATTTGAACGCTCTGAATCCATTTTCATGATCGAAAGTGAAATCTGATACCTCTATATAGCTCAAAATTGCATTTTAAAATTTTTGGGACCGACGCGATTGACTGCTTGTGCAGTCGACTTTCTGACGTTGCTTTCTTGTCAGAACCATATCTTATCATCATTTTCTCAAATATTTGACTTATTTTGCTCAAAAGTCAACTCTAGTCAACTCTAGTCAACCCTAGTCAAACTTGGTCAACCAGACCTTGAATTCGCTTAAAATTTATTCTGAATCTTCTAGATTCTTCCATAATCTGTTCTGAGTTTCTTCTTGATCTATCTATCTGTGATTTTTTTCTCTCCATCATCATTATGGCGTGGCATCTTTCCATTTGTCTCCCGAGGGGGCAAGATGATTACATCATTGAATCTATTCCTATCAATCTGATCTGATTTTCAAAAGTCCTCATTGCTAGGGGCATCTCATCACTTGGGGCATATTCAATTTTTTGTACCTCATAGTAAAAAATGGGTGTTCCACGACTTTTAATCAATAGGGGCATCCTTTTTCCTTACATCTTATCATCTATTAAGTATCTAAGCAATCTAACTCAGATTCTTGAGGATCAAGCTCCATTATGGAGATGGTTCTGGAAAAACTATCTTTTGAGACAGGTATCGGGGCAATCTAACCCTGAGTCCTGATAATCAAGTTTCATTCTGGAGATGATTCTAAACTTCTATTTACCATCTTTTGAGACAGGTATCGGGGCATTCTAACCCTGACTCCTGAAGGTTAAGCCTCGTTCTGGGGATAGCCTTGGGAAAGATGTCAATCTAGCTAGTGTCTTGGCAATCTAACCTAGATATTGGGGGACTAAGTTTTGTTCTAGAGATAGTCCTAAAATCTCTATTGATTATCTTTTTGGACAGGTATCAGGGCAATCTAACCCTAACTCCTAAAGGTTGAGCCTCATTCTGGGGACAACCTTGTGAAAGATAGAAATCTTTTAAGTATCAGAGCAATCTAACTTAGATTCTTGAGGATCAAGCTTCATTTTGGAGATGATTCTTGAAATCTTAATCTGTTAGGTATTAGGGCATTCTAACCCCAATTCCTGGGGATCAAGCTTCATTCTGAAGATGACCCTCGAAAACTCTATTTGACCGATGTCTTGACAACCTAACCTAGACTTCAGAGAGTCAATCTCTATCCTGGAGATGGCTCTGAAACCTTCATCAATCGATCTTTGCATCATCAATTTCCAAATCTATTCTTCTGTGCTTCAAGCATCATACTATTCTTTGAATCAATGCAATGCTCACACATCAACTCAAAGAGGGGAAAAATTTAACACCCCACAATTGACATCTTGCAACCCTAACCAATTTTGTTATATTTGTCATTCTTCTAAATCATCAAAGTCCTATTGTACTAGGCAATTCTGAGTTTTAACTGACTCTACTCGACCTAAGTGTCAAATGCAAAAAATCTTAAATCGACATTAATCATACATCATATTTAATTCCTAAATATCTATTGGCTAAACAAACCTGATGATTGAATTAATTTAATTATAAAGTCCTAGCACTTTAATTAAATTACATTCACCCTCTTTAGCTAAGACACATAAAAAGGAATTAAATATTATTTAATTATTAAATAAATATCCTCATTTCAATAATTGAATTTAATTATTTAGATAATTAAGAAAAAGCAATTATGAGGTCATATTTATTTAATTAATTAAATATTGTTAACAAAATCCTCTCTTCAGTTCAGAATTGGAAACTTCTCTTTAATTATGCTTTAAAGAGAAATAAAACAGATAAAACAAATAAAACAATTAAAATCAAAGAAAGAAAAATAGTTAAAGCAAAGAGAAAACAATTTATTGTATTCTTTTAAATAAAGCTTTCTATTTTGAACAGGCTTTTGTATCTGTTTTATTTCAAAGAGGAAAGTTTCTATTCTGATTATCTCCGAGTCTATAAAAGAACTCCCATTCTTCATTCAAAACCCCCACTTACTTTCATGTATTGTTAGAATACTAAATTATTGCCACATTTTTTGATAATCTCATATAGAATAATTTCATTTTGCAATAGATTACTTTCAATTTCTAGAATAATTGCATTGAAATCATGTCTTAGACTAAGCTTGCATCTTTCAATTCTTAGAATAACTTTGCATTGTATTGCATTCATGGAGAAAAATCCTTCATTCCTAGATTGGTCTATGGTTGTGAGACTCTCGTTCTGAGAGCTATTTCGAAAACCTTATCTGGATAGAAGGCAATAGGTTGAATCATGTAGACAAATAGGATGAATAATCTCATATTCAGTCTTGTGTGTATCTGATGAAGAAGGACTATGTTGAAGTGTATGGTGACTTAACAAGGCCAAATTTACCACATACACTTTTCAAAGGGCAATGGATGTTGCCTTTTAAGATTTTATTGATGTGATTATGATGATATAACAGGATGATTTGACTGCCTATTCAAAAAAAGTAGAATATCATTGCAAACATTTGGAACAAATTTTTCAGAGATCTCTTGAATATGGGATATCATTGAATCCAAAGAAATGTCATTTTGTTGTCACTGAAAGAAAATTATTAGGACATATTGTATCCAAAGATGGGGTAAGAATAGATCCTAGGAGAATTGCAGCAATTGAGATCCAAAAAAATGTTAAAAATATTCAGTCCTTTTTTGGACACGTAAACTTTGTGAGGAGGTTTGTTCCTAATTTCTCAGAAATAATTTAACCAATTGCAGTAATGTTGAAGAAGGGTGCATATTTGAAATGGACAAATGAATCCTTGGAAGCATTTGTAAATATCAAAAGGGTAATCAAGGAAGCCCCTGGCCTTAAATCTCTGAATTATGGTAAACCTTTTCAATTATTTTCCTTTGCCTCATATAACACCATTGTTGTTGTCTTGTTACAAAAAAATAGTGAAGGATATGAACAACCAGTAGCATTTTTAGTAAAACTCTTCAAGCTTCTAAATTGAATTATGATACTAATGAAAAGAAAGCTTATGCACTTGTGAAAGCAGTGAAATATTTTAGGACTTATTTGGTAGGAGAAAAAATAATAGCTTATGTTCCTCATGTTGCAATAAAGGATATATTCAGACAATCAGAGGTTATTGGGAGAAGATGCATATGAGTAATTCAAATTTAGGAATTTGGTATAGAAATTCAAGTTACTAAAATTATAAGAGGACAAGGATTAGTAAAGCTAATGGAAAAATCTAATATGGATGCATTACAAATAAATCAAATTGAGTTAAGTGAAACTCATACTAGTATTGAAATATGCCCTTGGTATACTAACATAGTGTATTTCTTGAAACATATTAAATGTCTAGACAATCTAAATGATAACTAGAAAAGGACGTTGAAATTGCAGTCATCTAAGTATGTCTTAATCCAAGGTGATTTATACTGGGAAAACATTGATGGTATACTCCTTTTTTGTCTAGATAAGTATTAATCAAAGGAAGTACTCAAGGATCTTCATGATGGACAATGTGGAGGACATTTTTCAGCAAAAACCACTGCCCATAAGATATTAAATGCAGGATATTATTGGCCTTGTTTGTTTAAGGATTGTGATGCATATGTTCAGAAGTGTGAAGCATGTCAAAAATTCTCAAGAAAACTAAGATACAATGGTGCATTACCTCTAAATCCTATGTCTACTGAAGAACCATTTCAAATGTGGGGAATAGAGTTCATAGGAGAGCTCACTGACACTTCTAGTGGTGGGCATAAATGGATATTGGTGACTACTAATTATTTTACTAAGTGGGTAGAAGCTATACCTACTAGACAAGATACTAGTAAAGTGGTTATTAAGTTCTTGACTGAAAATATACTGACAAGATTTGGTGTTCCTCATAAAATTGTTTGTGATAATGTTGTGTGTTTTAGATCTGCAGAATTCACTAAGTTTCATGAGAAATATGGGATAAAGATTTCTTATTCATCTCCTTATCATCCTCAAGGGAACGTCCAAGCTGAATCTAGCAATAAGAACATAATGAGGATTATTAAAATAATGTTGAGTAACAACAAGAGATCATGGGATTCTAAATTACCCTTGGCACTTTGGGCAGACAGAATTACAATTAAGAAATCTACTGGATATGCACCATATGAACTTGTTTATGGAAAGAAAGCTCATTTACCATTGAAAAATTTGTTGCTAGTATACAATTTTATAAATAAAGAACAATGGGAAGAAGTGGATTTCATGGGAGATAGATTATTTCAGCTTATAGAATCGGATGAGATGAGAAACCAGGCTCAAGAAAGAAATTAGGAATTACAGCATAAAGTGAACGATTTTTTTGACAAGAAGACTACAGAAAGGAAATTATAGGAAGGAGATCTAGTTTTGAGATGGGGTGTAAGAGATCAAGACAAAGGCAAGCATGGAAACTTTGATGCATTATGGTTAGGCCCTTTAATTATCATCGGTAAGGGAGGTGAGAATTCTTATCTTTTAAAGGATCTAGAAGGTTGTCCTCATGAACTTCTTGTACATGGTCAGTATCTTAAACCTTTCTTTTCCTAAAATCTTGCAAAGGCAAGTTTATTTCCCTTATTTGTATATTATGTATCATAGATTTTTGTTCTGCTAATGGTCTTATTTTCCATAGATAGCTTGGATTATTGCTATGTTTAGGTATGAATGCACATCCCCAGAAAGAGCCACTAGTGTTACCCAAATTGATAGTCAAGTTTCAATGGTTGAATAATTCAGGGAAGTGTTTTCTGCACTCATAATCTTGTATTTTCTTCTTCCATTTCATAATTCATTATTGCAATAATTTTTCCTTAGGCATTTATCCCATTTAATTTCTTGCATTTTATTGTTAAATCTTCTATATGTTCTATGTTGTGAATTAATTGCATATTTTTGAAATTCATATATAGCCGTTGGCCCCTTTTTGCGGTTTAAAAATTCATTTTAAAATTACTTTATGACCTTGGCAGGGAATATCCTATCTTATTCGACACCTTTGAAAATTCCTTAGTCACAAGATCTCCAAAACAAAGGGAATATCCTCTTATCATTGAGAGATTTATTCTGAGCCATCGATGCAGAAATAGATCTAACGATTTCTGCCAAGTCTCGAGATAAAATGTGAGTTAATGAAATCTTCTTGAGATTTTGAGATCATCCAGTCGCGTTATCTTGTGATCAGACTCAATGTTATTAGTAGGGTTACCTTTTTCCTTCAGTCGCGTGATCTCTAGATTAATATGGACTATTCAATATCATTCAAAGATTTAGTTATATCTGTTGAACTGGGTCTAAGCATTGTAAAAATCTGACGGTGGTCGCGTCATCTCAAGATAAATCATGAGTTAAAAAAATCCTCTATCGACTTTGAGACTAGTGTAAATTTGTGACCACAGGTGCAACTCTAGTTAGACTTGGGTAAAGTTAATTTCTTTTCAGTCGCGCAGTTTCATGAAGTAACCAGAGTTAAGAAAAGGTTCTCAAGATCATGAGACTACTCAATCACCAAGTCTCTAGAGCTGATCAAGGTTAAAGTTTAAGTTCTGACAACTTCTAAGTGCGCATTGACAAATCAAAGATAGAATGACACATGGAAGTGAGCGCACCCAGGCATTATGTTCTTAGTCTCTAAGTCTCCAAAGAACTTGATGACATCAGAAAAGATTATGAGACTTAATCTGAACAGTCAATACAAAGGAAAATCTTGTGGTAGTCTCTAAGTCTCCGTATATAACTGAGGTCAAGGAAAGTATTATGAGACTACAAGGTTACACAGTCGCAAGTCTCCGAATGGGAACCAAGGGTTTAGATTGAGTTATTTGAAGCTTCAGTCGTCGGGTCTCTGAAAAGAATCATGGTCAAGCTGAAAGATTAGAGATCACAAGACCACACATTCGTGAGGTCGCTAGAAAGAGATCGGAGTTAATTAAAGGTTGGGAAATTCAGAAGATCAATGATGATGCTCATGTTTGATCTATGATCGACATTCACCAGCGAGGAAGAGATGCTTGACTCTCATTTTCTTAAAGCAACACGTGTCACAAAGGGATATAAAGGACAAAATCCTGCATGGCATCGATGACTTGGATTTTATTTGTCTTCACATGTTTTTATATTATTATTTCATCGACTAAGGGTTTTTATTTTCGTTTGATACGTCGACATTGTTCTGCATGTAGGGTTTCAAAGGTGGTTAACAGGAAATAATGTGATCTGGATGAAAGATGAAAGAGCAAAGACATGCAAACATCCATTGATATGCCATGCAGAAGCTATGGATATAGCAGAGATTCATAATGAATTATAAATGAACTATTTAATCATTTTTATCTCTTATTCAATAAGTGTTCTTTTAAGAATTATTAATCATTCCTTTATTGTAATTGTGGGTGTTCAGTTGTTGATCCTAGGGATTAGGTTTAGAAGATGAACTGTCATGTTGATCTGAAGCTTGTTTGCATCCTTTGAACTTGATATAAATAAGGATACCAGGATCAATGTGGGATTCAGTCTGAGGATATTTTAGACTGTTAGTATAGTCAGATTGGATTAGTTTTATCAACGACTGCAACATGGATTGAATTGTACCATTTTCTAAAATTAATAAGATAAGTAGACCTTTTCTTTCACCTGTGGGAATAGATATCTTTTCATTTACAATTAGTCCCTTGGATAAACCAATTCAAACTTCTTCAAAGTGATACTTTGATGTATATGCTTCCTAATCTGGTTCATTATTATTATTCTCAGTTGGTTTTCTCATCTTGCATGGTTAAAATATTGTTGATTGAGGCCTCATTCAATTAATCTGTCATTTGAGAAAGTGATATCCTATTGAGATATCTCTAAATTCATTTTAAGGCTGCACATTCATTTCATAATGCCTTTGAAGTGATAGTTTTCTAGCAAAACTGTCTCTGAGCTTGCACAAAGGATTGGGTAATATTGACTCTATTGCCCGTGAAGAAATCAGGCACTGATCTGCATTCATGTTGGATTTTAGTCATTTAATTCATTGTTCATAGTTTTTTGATAATCTTTCCATCTGCACTATACTTTTATTTACATACACACAAACATTCTTAATACATTTATTTTCAGTTAGCATTTGTGATTTATAGCTTCCAGTTCAATTGCTTTGCCACATTTTAAAGGAAGAGAGTGTTCAGGATTTATTATCTGCTATAAAATGCCTTGGAACTTGAATAATAAGTTCAAGGAGTAGGCCTACCAGCCTTGGTTATGCAGAGCCATAATTACAAAGGGTTTTAAACCTAATTTGGTTAGAACCTTATTAGTTGGCCAAATGACTTGGGTTTCCCACTATTGGATTGGCAAGTCCATAGGAAATCCAATCTGTTGATTTGAGCACCAACAAGCTCCTAGAAATGAATGGAGTACAACTTTTGAAGAATACAACAATGAAAAAAACCAAAGACAAGAGGACAATAGTATTGAAGAACAAATTCACATCACTCATGCTTTTTTGACATGGATAGTGATGCAGACATACCCGAGGAATATTATATTAGACTTAGACAAATTCAAAAATTCCAACGGACATTAGAAAAGATCATTGGTGAAGACAAAGAAAAATACTTTCTACATCTAACATCCCTTGGAGTTAAACTACCTAAAGATTATGATGTTGAAAGACTAAAGGAAAAAGAGATATCAACCCCTATCTCCATTCTCACCAAGAAATTGACCTTGATGCAAGCCAAACTTGAATTACTCAAACAAGAGAAGGTCAAACCAACAAAAAAATACTCTTTCGACCACATTTGTCCATTTCCTTTTGATAAGAGTATTAACATGATTCCATTTCCTCCCAACAGGGCAAGGCCCAAGTATGAAAAGTATATGGGAGAGACTGATCCACATGACCGTGTGAGAGTTTTGTGCTCGAAGCATTGAGTGCATGCATAGACCTACATACCTAATGAGGCTATTTATGGGAAGTCTGGGCGGAAATGCTATGGAGTGGTTCTCCAAACTAACACCTAAGGTGAAATTTTTTGAGGAGTTAATACAATGTTTTGTCTGACATTACTCCTACAATATACAACATGACGTAACCATGATGTACTTATGTAACAAAAAACAAAGAACAGGTGAATCCTTTACACACTTTTTACAAAGGTGGAGGAAAATCTTTTCTAGGTATTCAAGATCTATTCCTGAATCAAAAAAGATGGAAATCTTTATTAACACCTTGATACCTGAATTAAACTATACTTTGCAAATGCAAGATTCACCTAGCTTTGATAGGATGATAAAAAATGCCATCCATATTGAAGAGGTCATGGTTAAGAAAGGAGAAATCACACTTCAAAGTGATATCAAATCTACCATATACAACAACAAGCCTAAATGGTGGAAACAAAAAAAGAATGTTGTTGAGGATGGAGTGGTAGATGCATCCAATGCTAATCCTAAACTAGCAGTGTTCAATTTAACGAACAACTTACAAGCAAACAAAGAGACCAAGGTAACAATCATAATACCTAAAGAAAACAATGAGAACAACAAGAGTAGACCATGGACTTCTAGACCTCAAAAAACATTCACTCCTTTGGGAGAACCTCTTGAGATAGTTTTGAAGACACTCTTGGACAAAAAAGTTCTTAAAATTCCTGATTCAAAACCATGGGAACCAAAAGGCAAACCGAGATGGTGGGATGATAATTATTATTGTGTCTTTCACAAAAACAAGGGACATAAGACTAATAACTGTGTTAAGCTTAAGCATGTTATACAAGACCTTATTGAAGGAGGCAAGATCAAAGTGGAAGGAAACACCATTAATGAAGACCATACGCCATTTAACAAAGCATTCCCTAATTATGAAAAAGGAGAAGCTTCTAGAGTAAAAGGAAGTGAAGTGAATTACACCTACTCCAATATTGATAATGTGATCATGTTGGACATTAAATATGAATCAATCAATGTGATCACTATTAAAGGTTCTAAAGACACATCCATACAATCAAATGTAGTGAATCAAATTCAAGCACAAGTAACAATCAAAGGAGATAGCTCATCAAAACAAGAGAAATCTTCAAAAGTACATGATGTCACTATTCCCAAACCAGTAGCAACAAGACAAACAATTACCATTCCTTCAACAAACTATAACTTGGTGGATCAATTGAAAAGAACCTATGCTCACATTTCTATATTTGAGCTACTCAAAATTTCCTCAGTACATAGGTAAGTTCTTGAACAAGCCTTACATTCTGCAAATATTCCAAAAGACATTTATGTAGACAAGTTACAGGAAATCGTTAATCATATCTCAACACCATACTATCTCTCTTTTTCAAAAGAAGACGAAAAATCATTGACTCATCTGCATAACCAACTCCTACACATTGAAGCCCTAATTCACAAATCTTGTGTCAAATGTGTATTGATAGATAGAGGCACAAGGTTGAATATTTGTACTCTCAATCTAATAAAGAAGTTGGGTCTTTAAAAAAAAGCCATTGATTCAAGAAGTAAGATAACTATCAAAGCTTATGATGAAGAAGAAAGATCATCTAAAGGCCTCATTGTTCTACTAATCAGAATAGGACTAGTTGAAAGAAATGCGATCTTTCAAGTTATAGATCTACCCTTGGCTTACAACATACTATTAGGGAGACCTTGAATTCATGAAATGCAAGAAGTACCATCTACTTACCACCAATGTATCAAATTCCCACACAATGGGGTGGAAGTAAATATTCATGCAGATGCCAGTTATACTTGCAACAATGTCAAAGTAGATAGTATGGTTCCTCATAATAAGGAAGTCGAAAGAGAAACTATACTTTAAACTACTAAAGACGAGGTGATGAGGAGCTTTGGAAAGACATTAAAACTTGAAGAAACTAGCATGGGAGAATACAAGCTAGACATGACCCCTTCATTGACAGAACTTCATGTGTCTCCAAGATATTATGGGAAACCTTCCTCATATTTTACACCTACTACATCTAAAGAACCAGACATTCAAGAAGCAACTAGTATGGTTAGAGCCTCTACCTCTCAAGAGGATGAAAAAGAAGAAAAATAAGTCTTGGCTTTTCTTTACAAAGGAGAACCAAAAGAAAATGAGGTAAAACATGTGGAGATATCCCCAGAAAAGTATGGTATAGGATATGACCTTCTCAAATAAATGGGGTATAAAGGGAAGGGACATTTAGGAGATAAAGGAAAAGGACTTGTTGAACCTATACACATGGAATTCAAAAAAACCAAAGACAAAATAGGGCTAGGTTTCAATAACAAATCTGAAAACCCTACTTCAAAAGATGGTCCAATCTTTGATGAAGGAAGTGATGATGAAGACGAAGTAATAGAACTTGAACCATGGACATCATATGAGAGATTATTACACATTGGTATTGAGAATCCTAAATATCAAGGAGAAAGATATGTACCTACTTTTGCACAACAAGAGACTCATGTTCCTTTATTATCACAAGCTACTATTCAAGACGTCGAGGAAACAACAGAAGACTCTCCAGAAGTTTGATTGATAGAAGAAATTCCTAAAAAAATGCCCCAACAACAAGATTTACATCCTAACTAGGGGCAGTTGGTCAAAATTTCACATGTCTTAGATGTGCCTCACTTTGATCTACAAGTCGCTAATAGGGTACATCAGGTAACTATTGTTGAGTTTCTAAGTAGATTAGATGATGAAATAACAGACTCACATGAAAATGAGTGGGTTTACTTGTCTAATGCTACTATGGACATTGAGGTATATTTTATTCATAAATTTTCATCTCTATTGGAAAGAGCAGAGAGTTCTAACACTTCCCCTAACACTATTGTTGTTCCAGAATCAGATGAGATACCACTACCTAGGATTTTTTATGAGGAAACTAGTATTTTACTAGGTCTAGAAGACATTTTAAGACTACAAGCAATGAGTTCCATTTTTCTGAGAGAAGAAGAAGAATGCTCAATTGATGAGTCACTAGAGTTAGGTCTACATATTACTAACAATGACCCTATTAATGATGATTTAACTCTTGATGATCTAAATGTTGTATAAGTTGACTTAACAGAACATGTTTTGTCAGTTAATAGTTTTGATGTTGACGCGATGTTGTCCTTACTAAACTCTGAATCATTATCCTTGATAAACCCCAACCTAATAGATTGGATGAATTCAGATCCTAATCCTATCATGAGATTCCCTAATGACTACACTTTGGCCCATTATCTAAATTTTTGTGAACCCTACCCTTCTTCCACCAATGCAAGGAGTGTGAACATGTCAGGGGAGGATATCAAGTTTCTTAGTCACAAATTGAAAAATAAAAATAAGAAAAGAATTGATGGTGAAAACCATATCGTGGCAATGTCAAATTCTAAAAAGGTAAAAATAAAAGATGTATCTGATGGTGAAAACCTCTCAGAGGCACCAAAAGATAATATTCTTGATATCCTCCCTGAGCACTTTCAAGAAAGATCTTCAGTTTTGATAGAACCTACACAACCAGTTAACTTGGGAATAGCTGAAGTTCCTAAATTTTTTCACCTAGCACAGTCCTTATCAGAAGAGGAGAAGATACAATTCACTGAGTTCCTGAAAGAGAAAAAGATCAAATTTGCATGGTCTTACAAGGATATGCCTAGAATCGATCCTGAATTAATAATGCATCATTTATCTATAGCTCCTCAGATCAAACCTGTCAAACAAAAATTAAGAAAGATGCATCCTCATGTTGCATTAATGGTCAAAGAAGAGCTACAAAAATGACTGAAATATGGGTTCATAAGAGTCATCGCTTACACAGGATGGATTTCTAATGTGGTACTAGTATCTAAAATAGATAAATCTATCAGGATTTGCATAGACTTTAGAGACTTAAACAAAGCATGTCCTAAAGATGATTTTCCACTGTCGAACATTGATATGATCATAGATCTTACAACAGGCTATCAGATGTACTCACTCATTGATGGTTTCTCGGGTTACAACCAGATTAAGATTCCTCCTGAAGACCAAAAGAAGAGAACATTCACATGCATATGGGGAAATTTTTGCTAGAACATTATGCCATTTGGATTAAATAATGTTGGGGCTACATACCAAAGAGAGATGACAACCATATTTCATGATATGATACACAAAAACATGGAGGACTACATGGATGATACCTTAGCCAAGTCAAAAATAAGTACTGCTCATATTGAAGACTTGCAAGAGATATTAGATCACAAGGAACAATTTCAAATTAGGCTTAATCCAAAGAAGTGTGCCTTTGGAGTTCAATCAGGGAAGTTACTAGGGTTTATTTTATTAGCAAAAGGAATTGAGGTGGACCCTGCAAAAGTTAAAGCTATACTAGAGATGTCACCTCCATGCGATATTAGTCAAATGAGGATGCTACAAGGAAGACTTCAGTCAATTAGGAGATTTATGTCACAACTTGCAGACAGAGCACAACCTTTTACTAAACTGCTACATAAGGGTGTTACCTTAAAATGGGACAAACATTGTGAAAACAACTTCAAATAATTAAAGGATTACTTAGCTACTCCTTCTATTCTCATGGTTCCCATTCATGGAAAGCCATTACTCTTATATATCTCAGCTATGACTACATCATTGGGAGTATTGCTGGCTCAAGATGATGAAAAAAAAAGGAAAGAGCAATTTACTATATCAGCGGGACACTGGTGTCTTATGAACTCAATTACAGTATAATTGAAAAAGCTTGCTTAGCAGTTGTCTTTGCATCATAGAAATTGAGACATTATATGTTGTCACATAAATTAAAACTTATTACAAAGATATATCCTCTAAAATATCTCTTAACCAAGACAACATTAATAGGAAAGCTAGCAAAGTGGGTCCTGATTCTAAGTGAATTTGATATTGAATATGTGGATAGAATGGCTATTAAAGGAAAAGTCCACATAGATCAATTAGTTTATTCACCCTTGCAAGATGATGCACCTCTAATAATTGAATTTCCTGATGAAATAATTATGTATTTAACTAAACATCCATGAAAGATGTACTTTGATGGTTCTTTCATGCAACAAGGGTCTGGAGCAGGAATTCTCTTTATCACTCCTCAAGGCTACAAGATACCCAAAGCATACAAATTAATGTTTCCATGCACCAATAACATTTCTAAATATGAAGCATTAGTGAATGGTCTTAAATTGGCTATGGAATGGAAGATCATAGAGTTACATTTGTATGGTGACTCCCAGCTTATTATTAACCAAGTAAATGGAGACTATCAAACTAAAGATGAGAAGCTGATGCCTTATAAACAACTGGTTGAAGACTTGAAATAGTACTTTGTCTTCATCACATTCCAGCAGATACCAAGAATAGAAAACAAAGATGCAGATGCTATGGCTACACTGGCATTAATGTTACAACTAGAACAACATTAGTTCCACTATGACTTCTTGGTGGAAGAATTATCCTATCTAGCTTTTGATACCACTGAGTACCAAGTAATTTGTGCTTTAAATGCCCAAGACTAATCCTACTACGCCAAACTCATTACCTATCTTATTGACCAAACTCTACCCAATGGCCTATCAAGGAATGAAAAATGAGCCTTAATTAGGACAACACCGCATTATGTCCTCATTAGTAATAACTTATATAGACGAGGTCTCGACAGTACACTTCTTAGGTGTTTAGAACAAGAAGAGTCAGATCACGCATTAAAAGAGGTTCATGAAGGTGTATGTGGATCAGACTCAAATGCCTTTTTGTTAGCTAAAAAAATACTAAGAGGGCTATTACTGGCCCACAATGGAAAAAGATGTTGTTCTATTTTCAAAAACATGTCACAAACGCAAAAAACATGGAAATATCATCCATGCTCCTGCTAGAGAAGTCATACCATTTATAACACATTGGCCATTTCAGCAATGAGCCTTTGATTTGGTTGGACAAATATATCCTAATTCTTCAAGTGGACACAAATACATCATTACGGCCACTGAGTATTTTGCTAAGTAGGTTGAAGTCATGATGCTGATCAAAGCCACTAGGAAACAGGTGGCTATGTTTATCTTGAACTACATTATTTGTAGGTATGGGATACCCTTTTCTATTGTAACAGACAATGGGGGTCAATTTAAAAACCAAGACATCGAGGACCTTTGCACACAGTTTCACATTAATCAGCATTGTTCTTCAATCTATTATCCTCAAGGTAATAGAAAAATTGAGGCATCTAGCAAGAACATTCTTAAAATCCTACATAGAACTTTGAGTAAGTCTAGCAGAGACTAGAATTTGCAAATAAATCTGGCACTTTGGGCCTACAGAACAAGTATTAGAACACCAACTGGAGCCACGCCATTTTCTCTAGTCTATGGTGTAGAAGCAGTATTTCCTATTGAGGTAGAAATTCCATCTTTGCAGATATATTTCCAAGGTCTTGTTACTGATGAAAAATACCACATTGATAGCGTGAATGCGCTAGAATTACTTGATGAGCACAGACAACAAGCATTTGATCACTTGAAAGTGTACCAAAAATGCATGTCAAAAGGGTACAATACAAAGTTCAAGCCACAAAAATTTCAAGTGGGGTATCTAGTTCTAAAAGAGAATCCTAAGAACCAGCTAAACAAAGAATATAAAGGAAAGTTTGAACCCAACTGGCTAGGGCCTTATGTCATTACTATAACTTTTGTGACTAGAGTGTATCAATTAGATAAACCTGAGGGAGATTTTCTTCCTGATCTCATTAATACTCTACATTTGAAGCAGTTCTACGCCTGATCTTTGGCTAGCAGAGCCCTTGTAGTGAAAATTCTTAGGAAATACCAAAAAAAATAGAAAATTGAATCTGAAGAAATCCAAAAACAATGGAAAAAGTCTTGAAAAAAGGTATCCTTCGTGAAAACCTAGAGAATAGGCACCTTGATACTAGAAAAATAAATAAATAAGGAAAAAAAGAAAAAAAAATTTGAAAAAGAAAAAAGTGTCTCGGCAAAAACCTGGCAAACAGGCGTCTTGGTAGCAAAAATAAAAAGATTTACCGACTAGTGAAAACTTGGCAAATAGGTGTCACTTGAACTCTATGCTCTATCTATTAATGCATTGATGATACTTATCCTTCATAACCACACCTGTGCTATTGGTTGACTCTGATTCCTTAGAAATTTCCTATCCTTGCTTGGGATTTATCTACATTTGAGTTTTAGGAATAGTCATTCTGCACTGGGGGCATCCTTGCTAGCATGGTTAGTTTACATCTGCTAGGTTGTCCTAGGTTCCTGTCGATGAGACCATTTACTATCTCTATTATACTAATCTTTATACTATATTTTTAATTATTACCAAAACATTTGTGGACTTATAATCAGTTGAACTTGTGTCAAACTACAGTTAGAGACGTCAAACCCATGGGTAGATAGTTATGTCATGTTTTGCCAATATATATATATATATATATATATATATATATATTGTAGTATTTCATATAGCAATCAGAATGTGTGTTCTAATATTTGGATCAATTTGATTAAGTTTACTTGAATGAATATTTTTGCACGATAACTAACCTTCCCGGAAGTAGGAGTAGCTTGAGAGAGGTCGACAACATTTAAAGAGGATGTTGAACACCAGCTATGATGGGTAACCATCATGGCACCATAAGACACAGCTACCACAAATGAGGAGCCACTGTTCTAGAAATGCAGGAATTTAGTGCTACTATATTCCCTCTGTGCTCTCATCATGTTGACTTGGTCGCCCAGACTTCATTGCATATGTTGTGGGATGTTAATTTTCCCTTTTCTTCTCTGGCGTGATTTCAATCAGATCTTTTCTTTTATATTTTAGAATAAAGTGTCAATCCTCTATTTATAGGTATTGGACTGATAGTTTAGAAGTTTGGAAGTTTTTGGAATACATTATTTTTTTGCATCTTGCACAGCAAGTTCATTTCCAATTTTATGTATCGTTCTTATGTAAACAGTTTTTGAAATATAATGAAGTGACTTTTGGTTTATCTTCTATGTTAGTATATTAGTAGAAGCTGACCAAGGGGGCCCACTTGGGAGGTAGATTAGAATAGAGTAGAGTAGATTTACTTTCAGCATTCTTAGCATTCTAGATAGAAGATTACAGTTTCTTCCTGCAACATTGTACTTTGTGAATGTTCCTGCAGCACCTGCAAGGATAGTTATAGTGAATGCTCTAGGGTGAAAGAATAAGCTTAAGTAGAGTTTACAATTTGTAGCATTCATTTGAGTAAGGAGTAAGTGTTTTTCCTTTCCTTTAGCTCTAGTATAGATTCCTTTCATGCATTTTACCTTCTTTCAGCATACGTAGAATGACTCTTTAAGGGACTTAGTGCACATACAGTGTCATACCATTTCAAGTATATGTCCCTAGGTTGACAAACTAAATGCACCTCATGGTGGAAGAAGTAATCCTTAGATTAAATAAACTATTCCTAAGAGAGGCTTTGGGAATGATTACTAAGAACCTATTATTAGGTGGTTCATTTTTTGCGCCATTGTCGGGGATGGTGTCAAGCTTAGAAACTTTCTAAGTCATTTTTCATTTCTAGTCAATTTTTAAATAGGGGTTTCTAGTCCTAAATTTTCTTCACCGGTGTGAAGACTTCATTTGTATGCATTGAAGGGGAAGAAGAAGAGACAAATATGGCAGATTTCTTCCAAGAGAATCTGCAAATTTGAATGAAGAATTTGAAGAAGCTGAGTTACCTTTTGTTGACACAAGTCCCGAGTTTCCTGCAGTATCTTTCTCTATAGCAGAGCATTTTGATATAAGTGGTCTTCGGCCTTTTGATAAAATTTTGGCCAGCTTTCTCGATAATTCCAACCCAAATGCACCTATTGTTAACAATCCTGTAGCTAATATTCCTTTCTAGCAGCAGCTCCAGTTCCCAATACCTCAAGTAATGGCACAACCTACTTTCTCGTTTCTTCTACGAAGCCTGATAAATAATGCTAATCTCAAAAATATACCTACTAGCACACTCTTGAAGTTTTATGGCCTGATAACCAAAGATCTTGACACCTTTTTATTCAAGTTTGACATCCTCTTTCATAGCTTTGACTATAACACCAATTCCCACAAACTCAAACTATTTGTAGCAACACTGAAAGTGTCAACCTTACGATGGTTCATGGGCTTAGGAACAAATGCAGCAGGCACCTAGAATGAGATGCAGACTCTGTTTTTGCATAAATAAAAAGAGTATTGCAAGGGGAGTGACCTAAGGGGAGATGAAATTTTTAGAATGTTGCAAATGGAGGATGAAACCTTGGAGGACTATGTTTCACATTTCTTATATACTACGCAAAGGAATCCCCAACATGTTCTGGCTAAGGATTCACATAAACTAGTCTTCTTAAGAGGAGTAAACGACAGGTGTCTGGAAGTACTGGACCTCATGGTTGGTGGGGACATATCTCAATCTTCTTGGGATGATGTCAAGAAAATCTGTCTCAACTAATCTAGATCAACTGTGAAGAAAGGAAGAGTATGTTGGTCCACAGTCACTAAAGGGGTCAGTTCAGGCATTTCCAAGCTGGAGATATCTAACTTGCTTGCAGATTTCAAGAAAGACATCATTAATGATGTTGCTACACATCTTGACACCATGATTTCCAAGAAGAAGCATGCAGATGTTGAATCATAGTTAGCTGAGTACTATTCTGATTGTTGTAAACAAAAGAAAGACTACATATGCAGGCTAGTGGAAAACTTGGAAAATCAACATTTGCCTACCAATTACATGAAGATAGAAGGAGATGATGAGAAAGTGTTCTTTGTTTCTCAATGTCGACCATGGGCTTTAAGACAAGGCATGCCTCAGGACCCATTAAAATTTTCAAATCCTTACAATAATCCATGGAAAACCTAAAGTTATTAGAATCGTCAGTTTCTCAACCTTCCTGGAATAACCAATGGCCTAACTAGCAAAATAAATAGTGGCCTAACTAGAAAAATAACCATTGGCCTAACCATCAGAATCAATGGCAACCACCGCAAGGGAGTTGACATCCAAATAACCAATGGAGGGGGCCTCCATAGTGGCCTAACCAAAATCCTAATTTTCTATAGTTAACACCTCTAGTACCTCCTCCTATAATAATGCCACCTCCTACAGCCACTAGTCCTAATCTAAAGCCAACCAAATTACCTGCTCAGCCGCAGCCTAATCATAATAGCAAGCAACAATAGTAGCCAATGTATACCACTGATACACAACAGTACCCTACCTACGCACTGGAGATATCTAATATCCATTTGAGGTCCGGTACCACTCTGCCTACACCCAAACATCCTATTATCACAAAAGTTGTAGACAAACCTACAACATCACCACCTCTTCTAGAGGCTACAGTGCAAAATACCACCCAATAAACTCAAAAATCTAGCAAAACTGACGTTAAAACCTCAGTTGATCCTCCTTTTCCACATAGGCTCACCATAGAACAACCTATATCCCAAGAAGAAATGTCGTTTGATATTCTTGAGCAGCTGAAAACATGCACATCCAAATCTCTCTGTTCCAAGATATCAAAGACATTCCTATCTATGGAAAAGCTATTAACGAAGCATGCCTTAAAAATCCAAGAAGGAAGAAGAAAGACCCTCAAACAGTTCATGTCATAGGGCAACTTGCAGATATCATGTTGGGCAAGGTAGTTATACCCAAGTATTCAGACCCTGGAAGCCTAGTAGTTGATTTGATGATAAATGGACACTCTATGATAAATACTTTAGTGGATTTGGGAGAAGCCATAAATATAATGACCAAAGATAAAATGCATAGACTAAGTATTAAGGGCTTGAGAACAACTCCAACAGTGTTACAACTTGCTGATAGTTTAACTATCACTCCAAATGGTCTTATAGAGGATATAATAGTCACTTTGAACTCATGGGAATACCCTACTAATTTTCTCATCTTATCACTTAAAGTAAACTTTGTTGGCTATCCAGTCATCCTAGGGAGACCTTAGTTAGCCACCACTTATGCCAAAATTAGTTGTAGATCAGGAAGTATGACAATTTCAAATGGTTAGGCAATAAAAAAGATAGCAATGTATCCTCCTGCCCAACCCCAGCCAGACTTGCGAGATGCTATTTGGCCAGATTTAGGGGATGAGGAAGAAGAGCTCAACTCTGTTGCCCAGCTCATGATGTTGCACCGACAATATTTTCTAAAAATGCAAGAGGAACATGATGTAATACAGAGTATTCTTACCAATGAGTGTATAGTAGCAAAGGATGTTTCCGAAAGTTCTATTTTACAGCTATGTACTTATGAGGATTGTGTCTTTCTAGAAATTCCTAAGATAATTAGTCAATTACTACCATATGAGGTAGCTACAAGCCCAGTACCTAAAATTTAAATGGTAGAGCTAACAACCATTATGGAAATCTCCCCTAGTTACCACCTCCACGTAAACAAATAGTTTCCACCACCACAATTGGCATTGTTAACCAAACTCCTGCGTAAGCATGGGAAAGAATTTGCTTGGGATTACAGAGATATGCTAGGTCTGAATCCCAAACTCTGCACTCATAGGATCTACATTAACGATGGAATCCTACCACTTCATCATCCTCAAAGAAGGATAAACCTAGCCTTGCGAGAAATAGTCAAAAATTAATTGAAAAAGTTACTAGATGTTGGTTTCATCTATCCAATCTCTGATAGCAACTGGGGATCACCTTTGGTCATTGTACCTAAGAAGGGAGGAAAATAGAGAATATGTGTGGATTACAGGGAATTAATTAATGCCACCAAGAAGGATCATTTTCCTTTACCATTTATTGATCAATTCCTGGAGACTCTGGCTAGTAAGAAGTACTTCTCCTTTCTGGACGGATACAATGGTTACACTCAGATCAACATTGCTCCAAAAGATTAGGAGAAGACCACATTCACATGCCCCTAGGGCACATATTCTTATTTTGTATTACCATTTGGCTTATGTAATGTACCAGCTACTTTCCAGAGAACTGTAATCAACATTTTTGCTGACATATCACATGATTGCATGGAAATATACATGGATGACTTCACTACATTTGGTGTCACCTTTGAGGAAGCCTTGAAGAACTTGGAAAGAGTACTAATTAGATGTCAGGAACACAACTTGTCTCTCAACAATGAGAAATTATTCATGATCATGCAAGAAGGTGTAGTGCTGAGACATTTTATCTCCGAATCAGGAATCTAGGTAGACCCTACGAAAATAGAGGTAATTCTAACACTACCTATCCCTACAAAGCAAAAGGATTTTAGGTCTTTCCTAGGACATGTTGGCTACTATAGGAGGTTTATCCAAAATTTTAGTCAAATAGCTAGCCCTCTGTATACTTTTCTTACCAAAGAGGCCGAATTTGTTTGGACAAAAGACTATGATGAATCCTTCCTGCAGTTGAAGTCACTATTGACAACTGCACCAATAGTTAGGGGCCCTGATTGGTATTTTCCTTTTCACATTCATATAGATGCTTTAGACTATGCAATAGGTGCTATCCTAGGACAAAAGTCTAGTAACCTAGAGAGTGCAAATTACTACATTAGCAAGAGCCTCCATGGACCAGAGTTAAACTATATAGTGACTGAGAAAGAATTACTAGCAGTAGTTTATGCTCTAAACAAATTTTTTCATTATATAACTTGTTATTCAATTTTTGTTCATATTGACCATGTAGCAATTAAATATCTCATGAACAAACCTACTATCATAGGCAGGTTAGCAAGATGGCTTCTTCTTTTGCAGGAATTTGACATTACCATCATTGACAAGCCTAGGAAGGAAAATGTGGTAGCTGATTATCTATCCAGAATCCACCATGTTGAAGAAGATACTACTCTAATAGATGATGCATTTCCAAATGAGCATTTATTTCATATTGATGTCCAAAGTCTATGGTATGTTGATATAGCTAATTACCTTGCAGGTAACAAAATGCCAACACATTTCTCTTATAATGATAGGAGACTGCTTGTAGAGAAAAGCTTCCATTTCTCTTGGATTGATAACATACTATTTTACACTAGACCTGACCAAGTAATGTGAAGATGTGTGCGACAAGATGAGACATATGACATTCTCCATGCATGTCATAATGAGCCATGTGGGGGACACTTTACAGGAAAAAGGATAGCCCAGAAGATTTTAACAACTGGATATTACTGGCGTACACTTCACAAGGATACAGGCAGCTACATAAGGAAATGTGATAAATATCAAAGAATAGGCCGACCAACCAGATCAGATGAAATGCACCTCAATCCATAGGTGTTGGTAACACCATTTGAAAAATAGGGCATGGACTTCATTGGACCAATAGACCCTCCATCCAATAAGAAGTCTTACATCCTGGTGTGCACTGATTATCTGACCAAGTGGGTTGAAGTAAAAGCCATGAAGCATGCCCGAGATCATAAGGTTGCATAATTTTTGTATGATGAAATTTTCACTAGATATGGAGTACCAAGAGATCTTGTTACTGATCAAGGTGCTCAATTCAATTCCAATCTGATAACAAAGCTCATGAAGGAATATAATATCAGACATCAGAAGTCAAGCCCGTATCATCCTTAGGCCAATAGACAGGCTGAAGTTACAAATCGGGAAATTGAAGCCATCTTAACAAAAATAGTTCATTTGCACCGTTGGGACTAGAGAATTAGACTATTAGAAGCTATCTGGGCATATAGAACAACCTGGAAAAGCACCATAAGGTTCACTCCATTTGAGTTGTTATATGGAAAAGTATCAATTCTACCCATTGTATTTGAACACAAAACTTTGCAGACAACACTGGAGTTAAATATTGATATTCCTACAGCACAAAAAGAGTGATTGTTGCATCTCAATTCCTTGGATGAAATGTGCAAATCTTCCCTAGAGTGCACTAAAAAATTCTAGAAGCAAAGGAAAAAGTGGCATGACTCACATATTAAGAGCAAGCAGTTTCAAGTTGGTGATTGGGCATTATTGTATGATTCCAGATTCAAAGAAATATCAGGCAAGCTGCAGACAAGATGGATGGGTCCATATTAAATAAACCATGTCTTTACCAATGGAGCTACCCAGTTGACCACAATTGACCCCGTACAATTCAAGCTATTAGTCAATGGACATCAACTAAAGTTGTATCACCAGCCTCGAACAAAAGAAGACTTCCTGCAGCAATTCCGACAACAAGTTTCAAAAGAACAACATGTAACACTTCCTGCAACAAAGGGTGAAAACCTTCTTCCTACAACTCTTTAATAGAATTCCTTCAAGCATGTCCATAATAAAAAATTCATGTTTACATGAACTCCATTTCTACATTCACTTTCTAATTCTTCTTTCCAACTAATCTTATTTCTTTATCTTCCACCCACCTACCTTCCACGTCATCACTATTTTCCTTTATTTTCTTCAAATAAGAGCCAAGTACACTGATGCAAGCCACTGCCACTATTGTTCCACTCTTGCAACCTTTTTCTAGCATGTGCAATGATTGAATGACAGCTATAAACATTTCAATTTTTTTCCATTTTTAGCGCATAGATTTCAATGATTATATCTAGTACTTCAATAAATGTATCATTATAACATTAAGCCAATTCCATACCTCATGCCAAGTATGCCAAGTGAGGACACTTGTGAATGTTTCATAGGGGGCAAAAAAGTGTACTAACTCCTAAAATGTCATTTCTATTTACTCCTAAAAGATTTAACATCACCTCAAATCTCTAATTTGCCTTTGTCTCATTAAAGCCTCGTCGCTATATCATAGAAATGTCGTACCTTTATTCCCAAATTATCCCTGATTACTAGAATTGATGTGACCTATAATTAAACTATGTGGCAACCTACAGTAAGAGCTATAATTTATCTTGTTAAAATAGATCACCATTTTTCATGTTAAGAATAACAGAGGAATTCAGAAGAAAGTCCATAGTTTTAAACTGAGTAGTCTGAAACTCACAGAGGAATAAGGCATTTATCAACTACATGGTAGAAAAATTGAAAAATTGGAAAGCATAGATGGGAGGGAAGTTGCAGAGACATGAGCCAGTAGTACATGGTGTTTTACTTTTAGATGTTGAATTAGTAAGGAGGTTTAATACATGTGGCTGGTTAGGATATTTCTTGAAGTTAACAGAGTTTGATGAAGACGCAACAGCTGAATTTGGAAATACATTTGAGGAAGGGCAAGCAACTGTATGGAGATTGACAATGGTCTCTATAGAAAAATGGATAGAAAAATCTACTAGGTTACTAATGGTTGGGGAGCACTACTCCAATGTGCATGATGTTAGATCAGCTAGGGCCCAGTTTACCCTACCAAGTGACCCTCCTCTAGAGATTACCAAGCAAGGGTGCAAAAGAATGTCTATCCCTCCTCCATATAATGAGTTGGCTACGCATATTATCAGGTACTTTACCTGTGAAGGAATATTTTCTAATTTGCACATAGATCACTTAAATTTACTTAGTTACGTAAGGCATAATATTCCAATGCATGTTCCCAATTTCTTGTACAATATGCTATGCATCAGTGCTGAGGAAACCTAGAAAGGAAATGTCAATTTTGTCACCCACCATGCCCTAATTAAATTGATAATAGAAAAATCTTATAGGGATGTCTCTCCTTTGGCATGGTCAGAATTTTTCCAGCATAAAACCCTACAACCTCAGGTTAACCCTAATGTGCAATCTAGCCATGATGATGCAATACCCATTGGCTCAGTTGTTGAGCAAGACACCCAGGGGGCAGAAATTGAAAATCTGCAAGAAAGTATGCCTTTACCTACTCATGAAATAAATGTACCTACTTCTACCTGAGCAAAAGGAAAATGGAAATTAGAGGGAGAAACTTCCATTCATGCATCCAAGCCACAAACCCCTATAGCCTCAAAGGGGAAGAAAAGGAAGTTGGTTCCTACAACAGTTACTCTTGCAGTAGAGAAACCAAAAAAAGTTATTAAGAAAAAGGTTGTGGAGATTGAATAAACCTCTGTGCAAATAAGTCCTAGAATGAGAGGATAGCTCCCTAGAGTATCCTCAGAAAGCCAACCTATTTCCCCCAAGCAATCTGATGAAGAGCCTCATGTACAAATTATTCTAGATGATTCCCCAAATTAGTTTGAAATTCCAAACATTCCTCAAAAAAAAAAAGATACATGTGAAGCTGAACCTGATGTATGCCAAAATATCCCCCGAGAAATCCATCAGGATATCTCAGAAAATAATGAGGAAAATTCCTCAATAACCCATCCGTCAGCTTGCTCAGAGACTGCCCTAGTTCCCTATAAAAGAACTTGGTTAACAAGTTTCTTAGAACAGTCATGGAAGGAACAAATGAGGCAAAATAACCAGATAGATGTTTGTGGCCCAATCACCTTGCAGACGCTTCTCTTTGGATTACATAATAAGTATGTTTTGACAACAACCTTATGGGGGGAGGAGAAAAATAAAATGAAGAAGGTAATAACAAAGAAATGGGAGGAGATTGCAGATTTAAAAGAGCAATTGGAAAGACAAAAAAAAAAGATGGATCATGCCCTTAAGTTGGCTTATCAAATAATTACTTTTCGGCCACCACCTAGGATTTATGCCATCTGTTTGAAAGAACAGTTCCTCTTGTTCCAACTAATGATGACCATTAAAGATATAGACTTTGAGTTTAAATCAGCTCAAGAATTTTATGGCCTATACTAGACCCTTCCCTCATGGCAGAAGAACTTACTTTGTGAACTATATATACATAACTTCATTATTCCAGCAGAGACTGAGTGGAACCCTCTGTTAGTAATAACTGAGAGGGGGGGTGAATCAGTGGCCTCAAAAATTTATCCTTCAAACTTAACCACCAATCAATAAACCTTAGATTATTATGTCCCTACAAGATGCATTCCATGAAATACTATTAATGATTAACTATCTCTCAGTTTTCTCTATCAATCCTTATTCTTTCTTGACTACCAATAAGCAGTATAACTATTTACCAAAGCTCAGTAAATAAGCAGAGTATACCGATCAATTCAGAGTTAGCTATGTAAGATACAAAATAGTAAAGAAATGAATCATACACACATAACATATGAATTTTTAACATGGAAACCCTGTAAAGGGAAAAACCACTGGGACTGGCACCCCAAATTTTCACTCTTCTGAAGTGAGCCCTATTAGGAGCCTTCCTTGTTAAAGGTTGCAAACACATAGTTAAGTACGACCTTGTTAGAGGATTTTATACATAGAGGTTGTCACTTAGTATCGGGCATCTATTGCTACCATCCTTGAGTCAGCCTCCTTCTTATATTTTCAATAGGTATCGGGCAAGTCCAATGCTACTTTCATGAATCAACCTTTTTGGCACTCCTTAATATGTACCTCAATATATAGAAGACTGTTAAGTTTTGCTCGGTTAAGAAACTTGATGCTTCAATGGTTAAACTAAAACACTATGACCTGTTCATATTGCAACTTTGAATTGCAGATTTTCATATCTATTTAAGTACATTACCTCTTTGACCAATGTATCAATTCAATCCTTTTGCTCCATAGTTTTTTCTCTATGATGTTGTGCTCACTGTTCGTCAATGTTTGCAGAATTCCTTAGCTCTTCCTTCAGCTTGTTTGATTAGGAGTACATGAAGTTGTTCTTCATCTGTTTCTCTTCAGTATCCTCTTTCTATTCACTCTCCTTAATCCCATTCATAAATGAATTAAGCGTGTCTCTTATATAGACATGATATTCATTGTTTCTTGATTCTTGGCATGAAAAACAATCCATCCAATTAGATTTAAAGCATAACTCCTGATTTGTCTCATAGATATCTTCTTGCCAACTGTACAAATCAGATTTAAATCAATCACTTATCTCTAGTTGAATAAAACAAAGTAGACAACCAGTTAACTCTATTTTTATCTCTACCAGCTAGATATTTTTTCATTTTCTAAACTTTCTGTTTCGTCGGTCACCACTATAGTTAGTTGTCGGTGACAACTGACAGTTTTGTCAGTGAAACTCCAGTTAGCTTCATGATCTCTATCCGTCGAGAATCATTGGAATTTTACTTGTCAGGAAACCTTCTGAATTTGCTCATCGGGAATCACTATGGTTTTACTTCATCAAACAATACTATACTTCTGATTGCCGGGTATCACTGGGACTCTTCTTCTTTTCTCTGTCTGTCAATGTGCACTCCATCGGTGTTGTTTCTCACTTAGTGAATAATTGAATTTTATGTATTGTTGAAAGCATAACCTTTTTTCCTTTGATTCTCTGAAATCTTTGGCATTATGTACATGACTGTATAGATGATATCAAGTTGACATCAATGACAATACAATACATTAACTGGTTTAATGCCTTGCATTATCTTCAACTTAACATTTTTAAACATTCAATTTATTACATGTAATCACCCTCTACTTTACATAGGGGATGTACACCTGAGGGCATTAATGTCCTAGATGCACAATGAGGCCAATTATGATAGATAGCTAGAAAATTACAGGGAACAGGAGAAAACAAAACCATTGCCATTGAGGGCAGAGAGCAGCAAACCAGATGTAGTCCTTAGAGATTGGCTCAATCTGAACTATTGAAAAATCAAAGAGGAAACAAGGGATAAATTTTTTGGGATCAGAATGGAGGTCTATGCAAAGTATGATGACATATCTTACTTCATCTTTTAGAGAGCCTTGGCTGGTGCCAGAAGTAGGTGAAGTAGATTACCCGAAGCATTTAAGAAGTCAGAGCCACATAGCCCTATCAACCTCCAAGAAGCTATTCACATAGCACCGAAATACATGCAGCTGGGTATAAAAATTAGACAAGAACTCTGGTGTCCACTCACCATGTAGCCACCCATACTCCTTTGGCCCCTGCATGACATCAATTCTAAAAGGCTTGATTGGCTGCAGGAGGATTGTAACGCCCCGCCAGGGAACCCAAGAGAGATTAACCTAAACATGTATTTTTTTTTAATATATTTTTATTTTATTTTGAATAGCAATTTCCGAAAACGGAAATATTTTTATTGGGTTTATTTTTTTTCTACTGGTGAACTTTTTCACCAGTCTGAGAAAAACAGAGAGGGGTATTTTTTTTCCATGATTTAATTTTTTGAAGGGAAATACATGGGAACTAATAATTTTAGCTTTCTCTATAGTCAGACTATAGGCAGCCTTAATTTTTCCAATTGTAAGAGATTTATAATAGATCTTTTCACCAAATTTCGACAGCATAACTGAACTATGCTAAACAATATATAATCATGAAAATCTTAAATCCAAGCTTCTAGTGAACACCTGAAAATATCGAATCACAAGCAGACTATAAATTTAATCCCTACTATAGTATAAACTTTGTCAAGGGTTAATTTTTCATTTGCTAAGAGATCTAGTGGGAATTTCTTCCCGAAATTTTGACAGCATAACCCTACTATGCTAAGATCATTGAGAATGAAAGAAAAAGAGAACTAGGGTTTCTAAAACACCTGAAACATAGAAAACATCTATAAACCCTTTAAAAGCTAGATTTAAGAACAAGCATAATAACAATCACAGAAAACCTTTAATCTACGAAACTGAATCCATGCAAGGCCAATGAACCCTACCTCAAATCCAGTGCTAGAAACGGAAGAATGTAGTATGAAGAATGAAAGCTGATCTGAAACCCTCAAGCTTAATTTCAACCACAGATCTTTCAACAATGGAGATCCGAGCACACACACAAGCAATGGCAAAATCTGAAAACCTTGAAGCAACCCAGATCCACAACAATCCACTATTTCTCAAAATCCCCAAATCACCAAGAGCTCTCCAAAATCTCT